>BRDA01012956.1:15069-25102 GCA_036984385.1 Crenuchus spilurus | reverse complement strand
TAATACTGTCTGTTAGAAGGAAACGAAGCTTCCATCACGCTGGTATCGGATCCTGTAGTATCGGAGCACTTTTATGAATACGAGTACAAGTACGCGCACGTGGTATCGGACAGATATCCGATGCTGGTATCGGTATCGGGGCATCCCTATAGCTGTATATAATTATATAAATATCAGACTAGTTATATAAATAGACTAATTATATAAATATCAGAGTAATTATATAAATATCAGACTTTTGTAAACTGCACATATGATTAAGTCTCAAATTACAACTTTTAAAACAGTTTACACAACAAGGTTTATTTACCTGATTGTCACTTGAGGCTTAATCATATTTATATACATCGCTAGATATTGTACAATTTACGTTGTACTGTTGTGTCAAAAGCCGGTTTCTGTCATTACTAAGCCTTTCAGAGACCTACTTTTTATGGCCCCACACTTTATAGAATTTATTTTCTCATGTTTCAGGATACACTATTCCCCGATGTGGCTTAGGGTGCAGGGCACAACTCCATTACCACTGCATATACTGTCAGTCAATGGTGCTGCATAATGAAGACTGAAAATCATTTGATTGTGTGTAAAACTAAACAATCAACCACAACACCTCTGTCAAAGCCATGTTCTACAAGTCCCAAGCTGTGCCAACCTAGTGCTGAGCCATGCACACCCAGTACCAGGCTGTGCCCACCCAGTGTAAAGCTGCATGCACCCAGTGCAGATCTGTGCCCACCCAGTGTAAAGCCCAGTACCAAGCAGTTCCCACCCAGTGCCCAAGTCATGTCCACTCAGGGCAGAAGACCACCTGGGAATTTATGCACTCAAAAGAAGAGCTGACGTGAGATCTGTTGTCCGGGAAAAATGTCCTATGTGCAAAGTTCTTATGAAAAGATGCAACATCAGAAAGCATATTGACCCTAAACATACAAACCAGGAGCTTTTTGATGTAAATTCTAAATACCACATCAGGAGTGAGTGTATTGATAAGGTTAATGGTGACTTTTCTGTCCAAGACATTTTCTTCATTTATTTATGCTTTAAAGTGAATTAAAGTGGTTATAAAAAGGGAATTGTACCATCAATATAACTGGCTGTGAAGTATTTATGTTGGCCTAACACATTCTTTATTTTTGGGGATGTGTGTATTAGTACAAAGTATTATCGTCCATTTATCATTATTGAGGTGAACTGCTCAATATATCGCAATATTGATTTTAGGCCATATCATGCCAGCCCTACTGTGCCTGAAGTTGGTGCTGCTGGTACAAATACCATAAAGAATCAGTTCCTTAATTTTGTCCGGGAAATGCTACCCACTGAACTGACAGCACACTGACGTTAGATGCATGCCCTTCTCCAAACCAGTCAATATCAAGTACAGGGACATGTAGCCCATATAAATAATGATGAAGGGATGATATTGTATAATGTTAAAAAAACTGCCAAAAGCCAAAACTTACCAGACCAGATATATACAATGTAACAAAAAACTGTGTGTGGACCTTGACCCTCATTGTCAGACGTGAAAATGCCTTTAGATAATGACCAGACCACATTTTAATACCACAGGGTTTACTTACTTTTTCTTGCAACTTATTCCTATTTATCTTACAGCCTACATACCTTGCCAGATCCCTTTTCCCTCAGCTCATTTATTTGTAATGTTGTCCCTTTTGTACTAGTATCGTACCAGTATTTTTAACTGCATTCAAATACTTATTTACTTATGTATTTAAATGCATATGACAATAAAGAACTTAAACAAGTGACCACATGCAAACACTGACCACCGCGCGCGCGCCCACCAACACTGACCACCGCGCGCGCGCCCACCAACACTGACCACCGCGCGCGCGCCCACCAACACTGACCACCGCGCGCGCGCCCACCAACACTGACCACCGGGCGCGCCCACCAACACTCACCACCGGGCGCGCCCACCAACACTGACCACCGCACACCAACACTGACCACCGCACACAGCAACATGGACCAACACACAGCAACACGGACCAACACTGAGCACCGCACACAAAGACTGATCAACACACAGCAATCCTGGCCAACATACTGTATGTCAACTCTGACCAACACTGACCAGTACACTACACTGATACAGTGATATCAAATAAAATTTTAAATGAGTTTTGATTGACCATGACAGAAACCAAATAATGCACATAGCCGACGTCCAGCTTGGGTTTAGTTCTGTGTAGTGCTGCTGATATTATTCATGTGTCCAAGAATAGAATGCGTCTTAGAATGTGTCAGCCTTCTCTTTTTCTCGCTTCAATTGTCAGTATCAACACTAATGCTTATATGGTATCGGTTCAGAGTTGCCCAAACTGTCAATAAGAGATGCTTAACTCCATAAACACTTTATCAATCTAAAACTCATGCTTACCACTGGAGATGTAGACTAACAGGTGTAGACTATAGTGTTAAGACAGACAAATTCACAAATATAAGAAAGCTTGTTTGTTATGACCCACATCCTTCCATTCCTCTAGCACTGATGCCATTCTGTCAGCCAGAGAGCAAAAGTGTCCACTTTGATCACTGCTCTGCTTTACTCCAGCAGCTTATTATCTCAGCAGGATTATCTCTGACTTACAGAGCTCAAACCTCACATTCCCTCACTCACTCAGCAAATAAAACCTCTAAATAGAGGTTTCACCTCTCACCTCTACACTCAGTGATCCCACTCTCTGTGTTGGTCAGGGAAACTTCACTCACTTTGGAAATGAATCTTCGCTGGCCGGTCCACTACATTCTCCCGTAACTGTAAAACTGGGTGAATCCAAACAGGACACATTAAATAATTGGCCATATCAGAGTAGTTCGGCTGTCACTGTCCACATATGTCTATTCTCTCAGCCACTATTCCTGACCATTCCCTTCACTGACCTCACAGCACAGCTAAATTAGCCAACTCAGTCAACACAGCTAATTTAGTTAATCCAGTGAATACAACTAATTTAGACAATTCAACTAACTGAGCTACAGTGCTATGGTGGGGCTAAGGAGGTACAGCTTTGTGAGCTAAAGGTCATTAAAGGGTACAGTGCTGCTACACTAAACACATGTAACCCGACATCACTTCTACAATACTTGCCTTTCTTGTGAGGTGTGAACAATTATTCCTCAACCGCACACACACACACTCAAAAACACAGCTAGAAGCTTTACATTCAGCTGTTTTCACAGCTACTCAAATTATGACCTGTCGTTACAGCCATCACAACCTCTAGAAAGACACACACACACACAGCTCTCATTGGATGCCAGCTAGGCAGGTAACTGGTGAGGTGATCGGTGATTGGTGGAGAGAATGCTGTCCATTTACATCCTCTTCTCCTGATCAGATGATTAGACATAATCCCTTAATCCACACATACCATCTCTCCCTCTTTCTGTATCTGCCTGTCTGCCTCTCTCTCTCTCTCCCCTGATTTGCGAGCTGAGCTGGAAGAAGTGAGTCGGGGTAGAGAAAGAGCAGATTTGTTGGTTTTGGTCCCTCTCTCCTCCGTAGTTTGATTTGACCCAATGTTTGCAATCAGATTTTTCCTGCAGAGTGAAATCTGATGAAGTAGGTGATAATACTCCATGCATTCTCTCCATGCAAACCCTGACCTGCTTCCATGTCTCATCTCTGCATCAACTCCAACCTGCTTCCTCCGTGCACCCTCTGCACGTCAACCCTGACTACTCAGCAAACACATAGCAACAACATAGTAACCACTGTCTGTGTGTGTGTGTGTTATTTGTACCATGTGTGCTGACAGTGGGGGTCTGTAAGTGGTCTTTGCTGGGCATGTATATCCCTGGTTCTTTCCCGCGCTGCATCATCCTCACCGGCGTCAGAAGGGCTGACTCATCTCCAGGCATTACAGTGGCTACGGAGACACAGAAGAGACAACAGTTAGTCAGTCAGTCAATCAACCAGAATGTTCCTTGAATAGAAATATTTTTTATTACACACTGGTGCTGCCTGACTGATGTGAGCCGGCAGCAGAATAACAGTAGCTGGATGCCATCTACTGGCAGCTTTAGAGCAACATCAGACTTGTCTGACTAAAATGAAGATTTATAAAGCTGGAAGATATTCTCCACATGAGCATGATTTAGGCACCCAAAACAAAATGAAAAAAAGACTGAAGCCAAATATATTACTTTAACCTTAATCCTAACTCATAACCTCCCATTCATAACCCAACATCCAATGCCTAAACCCAAATCCCTAACCCACAAGCCCCAGGATCTAACCCCTAAACCCCAGACTTTAAATCCTAATCCATAAGGCCTAACAATAAACATCTAGTCAGAGCTTGGAGGATTGAGGGAAACTTCCTGGTTCTGTACAGACATCACACAGACAGATCACGAAACACAAACTCATTAAATGAGACATGAATGTCAGCTGCTTACCTGAGGGAGGAGTCTGCTCCCTGATTTCTGCATGCTGCTACATACACAAACAGTGACACAGACAGACATATGAGAGTCCATCAGGGGTGGAGATTTGGACATAGGAGCAGCAGCATATAAAAGACAAAAAGAAGACAAGCATTAGTCAAAATACAGCATAACATCATACAAACAACAAACACAAAAACACACACTAAGTAGAGTCAGAGTGAGTAAACACACACACACACTTACACAGAGAGTGTGGATTAGCAGATATTATGGAAAGAATGTAGAAGACAACAAAAACCCCAACAAGCTCAACCCTAAAGCACTCTGAACCCTAAATGCCCAAATCCTAACCCTAAACCCTTACAACTAACCATGTTTAATGCATTTTATAGAAGCTGTAACTCAGAATAACTGCAGAGCTGTAGGTGAACATAGAGTTTAGATTATTGTTAGAATGATGTGTATGTATTCAGGATGTGGACTGAACTGTCAAAGTGGAGCCAACAATGTTACCCAATATGCAGTACGACATCATCCTCAGACTGTCCTCCAATGCTGTTACCTAGTACACAACACCAACCTCAAATACTGTCCTACTACATCAATCTCACACAATGTCCTCAAATGCTGTTAACAATTACACTACACCAACTTCATATACTGTGCTACAACATTGTTACCTGCTACAACAAACATACTGTACACCGTCCTCAAACTCCCATCAGGTGTTATGCTACCGATCAACTATACTAATCACCGATACCGATCACATAAAAAAGCTGTACATTTTTTTTTATTATAATGAGTGCTACTGGATGTGCGATACGAAAAAAGGAACAATAAAACCACCTTAATTTAGACAAGAACATGTTTTACTTTCTTTTTTAAGAGAATAAATACAAAAAACTTGCAGCACAATGCAGCAACTATTCAAGTCAAAAACGGAGAACTGAACAACACTTACATTTACCTGCTACCAGTAACACAATCTTTAACAGACTGAAAACATTAAGGCCAACAGGCCAAATAGTGCAGAAAGTCAAATAAATCTCAATACTGCCTGAATCAAATAATATCAAGTAAAATCAAACATTCATTCTTTTATAATAAAGAGGAGCATCTCCACCTTTTCAGTAGAGTGCTCATCCACAGTGTTCGCGCTCACCCTCCGCTACACTACACGAACCTCATACCGTACACTGTGTGACAACATCGTTACTCATTAAAACTCAAACTGTCCTCAAACACTGTTATCCACTACACTACAACAACCTCAACCATTGTCCTGCAACACTGACTACAGTGTTATCCAACTCGTATTTTTCTGTGTTCTACCAGAGGATATGCCAGAAGTATCTTGTCTTGCAGTAATTGAGATATTGACACTTTTCTAAATTCCAGAATGCTCAGGCTGCCCAGGAATGACGTGGTTGTGTATGGCTTTTAATTCAGAAGTATGTTTTTTTTGTGAAAAACATGAAAATTCTGAAATTTTTCACATTAAGAATGAATACATCAAATACAATATCTCAGGGCAGACCCCAAGTATGAATTCAATATTCTTCTTACCCGCAATTGGCTGTCTCTGCCCCATTCCTCATAAAGACTTCCATTAATTTTTACTCCCAACATAAACTACACCTACAAACCTGAAAGTACTCACTCAGGGCAAATTTTGAAAGAAATCAACAACTGGACTGATGAGCATTTTTAGTGTTATTTAATAATCCCTCGTTCATTCTATTGACCTCCATTCATTTTCAAAAACACCTAGCAACCACTTATCAACTGCTTCACAACTGTGTAGCAACCACTTAGCAACAGCCTATCAACCATTTAGCAACCACTTAGAAACAGCCTAGCAATCACTTAGCAACAGCCAAGCCAAGTCACCATTAAATAACAGCCTAGCAAACATTTAGCAACAGCATACCATCCACTTAGCAATCACTTAGCAACCTTTTAGCAACCACTTAGCAACAGCTTAGCAATCACTTAGCTACAGCTTAGCAATGACTTAACAAGCACCTTGTAGAACATGAGTGGCTCAGAAGGCTAAGACGCTGACACTTTGACCAGAGGATCGCGAGTTCAAATCGAATTCGTCATCAGCAGCCGGTGCTGAGAGAGCAAAAACTGGCCATGCTCTCTCTGGGCGGATAGATGGCACTCTCTCCCCATCACTTTCACACTACAATGTCCGCTGTCTACTGATTGGTCCATCGGAGCTGGGAATCTAGTGGTTGCATCCGAGCATGTTGGCTCAGCAGTGACTGTGTATCAGCAGTAGTTGGAAAAGAGGCGATGGCCACATCACACACATCGGAGGAGGCTGGTGCTGGTTTTGACCCTCCTAGAGTCAGGGGCATTATAAAGTGATTGGGGAGAGATTGGTTAATTGGCTACTACTACATTGGGGAGAGGAAAAATGGGCAAATACTAGAAATACAATAAATAAACAAGCACCTTGCAAATTCTTAGCAAACCACATACCAAATGTGCAGCAATCACCTAGCAAACAGCAACCATGTAGCAAAAGCTGTAGCAAAAAAAAAAAAAAACAGAATAAAAAAATGAATGGTCTAATGTTTGGGTAATGTCAGTGTTGACTTTTATTTTAGTGTTGAAATTTTAAATGTCACTTTCACACACCAAACAGCCATGTCCTTCCATCCTCTCTCTGTTCCTCCACTTATAGTAGTTATCATAGCAACACTTAGCAACCACACAGCCAATATAGTAACCACTTAGCAACCACATAGTGACAACCTAGGAACCACTAAGTAACAGCCTACAAACACTGGTGCTAAGCTTAGGGGGCTTTGACCCCTTCATTATTTGGTCCGGACTGTCAGACTTTTCAGTTTGGTGTGAACCAAAATAGCAGGTATGAAAAAGTCCACGAAGCACGGTCCGGACCAAAGGAGCAAAATTTTGTCTAACCAAAAGAAGTGGTCTCGGTCCAGATCTACTGAACCATGGTCTGGTTTGTGTGCAGCGTGAAAACACTTTTCTAGAAGGTTCAGACTTTTGGACCAAATACAGAAAGTTGAAGCAGGTGTTAACAACATTCAACAACAATAACATAAGGAAAATAAGTCGAACATCAGCAAAAATTATCTGTGGTAGCACATGGAGCAAGGAGGAGGCAACATGTTTAATATCATTTTGGTCCGATGAACATGCGAAAAGTCAGCTTGACAAATGCACAAACTGCAGGGGTGATAACAGAGCCAAAATGAAAATCCTGAAAGTACAGGCGAGGGGTCCAGGGGGCCGCCTTAGGCCCCCTTGTAGGTCCAGGGCAATGCCCTGGGGGGGGGGGTATAGGGGGGTGAAGCCACCATGAAGCTTTTGGCTTTTCAGTGTATTAAATAGCTCATAATGTCTTAAATTTGTGCACAAACCACTGGTCTCAAGGGTCTTTGACTAGTGGATTAAATTGCACAAAAAGGATGCACATGGTCATAAAGAGAAGTCAATTTGAACATTAAATTTATTACAGTTATATAGCAGACCCAAATAAAGGAAATGTTAAATGTTGGCATACTTCAGTTTTCATATTGATTTTGACCAGATTTCACATAATAATAAAACAAAGAAAATACCAAAAAGGTACCTGGACAATTGAGTTTTTAATTAAAATGGACCAGTCCCAGCAGCAACTCTGTACATGGCCAATATATAAAGTGAAGAGAAGACAGAAGAATGGAAGAGGGTGGGAGATGCATCCATGTCAAAATTGCCATCGATTGTGTCATTATTTGACTCAGACAGACTCATTGATATTGGACTTACCTGGTCTTGACAATTTGAGTCCACCTCATGCTGACACCGAGACAAGACCAAGCCCAAATAAGGTGAACACCAAGACTGAGAGTGCTTGTTTATGTTCTCAAGACCAAGATTAGACTTGAATCGTACAACCCTATATTCAGGTATACTAATAGATTTAAGCAAATTTGCACACTGCATGCCTCTGAAAGGTGTGCCTGTTTCTCTCTCTCTGTGTGTGTGTGTGTGTGTGACTTACCAGTGTGTTTTCAGTGTCTGGCTGAGTGTTGGTAGAAGGTTCCATGTTTCTCCAGAGTGGGTTAATATGTCTCAGATGACAGCATGTCTATGAACAAAAATACACACACATACAAAACTAAACAATGATGCTTGTACAGTTTAAATGCATTGTGCATATTATAGGAGCAGGCTTGTTTAATGTAATCCCAACACAAACTCCTCTTTCTCCAAAACAAAAGAGAGACTCCTAAAAACCACCCAGAGTACACCAACCACAGTATACCATTCAGAGCACACAAATCAGAATATATTATATAAATAGTAATGTGAAGAACAAAGCACACTCTCTTTGAATTCTATGGTTTTACATATCAGGAAATAATAATAAAAAAAACATCTAGTCCGTGAAGGTCTTAAAATTATTAAAATGTCTAGTTGTACATAGAGTGAGTTTTTCAGTCTGCAATTAATATTGCAATATTTAAAAATCTCACCAGATTTTCAAAGGTCAATGATTCAACATGTCAAGATATTAATAGAGCATGTTTCTTTCCCTAAATAAGGGACTCACATCTGTGAATGAAGAAGGGTGGTGGCATCTAGAAGGGCTACAGGTGTACAGGAAACTATATCTTGTTACTTGGTTGAAAGTACTGTATTAAACTAAGGAAGCTTAAAATCTTAAAAATTTTCAGGTAAAATTAGCAAATTCGCTGAATGCCTTTCTGCACAAAACAACTTTTTTTGTAAATTTAAGTCTTGTTTGTGATAAAAATATGTACTACAATAGATATCTGAGACTAATATCTTTCATTTACATCAATAAAACCGAGTGGCTAAGTTTTGTCGCTAATGTGAGTGACAGGTTGAACAACACCGTATCTCAATAAGTTGCCCAGCGACTTTGGCCTGGTTTTCCCTGGCGGAGTCACATATATATTATTATTATTATTATTTATTTATTTGCATTTTGCAGAGAGAAATAAGTATTTGATCCCTCTAGTAAACAAGACTTAATACTTGGTGGTAAAACCCTTATTGGCAAGCACAGCATTCAGACATTTTTTTGTAGTTGATGAGGTTTGCGCTAGAGATGGACCGATCGGCGATTTTGATTTCCGATCCCTTTTCAGCGCGATCATCCGATAGCCAATACCCATCGAGGGCGGGGCTATATGCCACGCAAATCTAGGAGCAGTTGTTGGCACAAGCAAGACAAAATATGGTCGAAACTGTTTATTGCCGTTAATAACAAACTCATGTGAACATCACATCTATAAAAACATTAGCAGTAAATGACCTAAATCATACAAATACAGCCAATATTGCAGTCATTAAATTTAGATTATTAATAAATTTAAAACGAAAAATACAGTAAATGAAATACAGGCAAAATTTCAGCCATTAAATGCAGATCCATGGTTATTTTACAACAAAAAAACTGCAAACATTAAGTGTATAATTATTTTAAAATCAAATTTAAATTAAAGTAAATTAAAAGGTCAGTACTAAAATCATTAAAGCTTTAACCTGTAAATTATACAGATACAGACAATACTGCAATTCTAATCATTAAACCTGCATTAATGATTAT
>BRDA01012956.1:0-13774 GCA_036984385.1 Crenuchus spilurus | reverse complement strand
GGCCCCTCATCTTTGGAATAACCTCCCAGACAATGTTCGGGACTCAGTCACAGTCTCAACCTTTAAGACTAGGCTGTAAACATATCTGTTTAGTTCAGCTTTTGGTAATTAATACTTTACATTATAGAAAGGTTGTAGGTCCAGGGATTTACTGATGTAGGGATTTATAGTGAACTGAGATGCTGGGGCTGTCATACCGCTGCTCACGCGATCACTCAGGTTTGTTGACAGTGAGAAGAGGCTTTAGGTCAGATGTTCTAGACAGTTCTGCCAGAGTCATTACCCACACTCTGATATCTCTCATAATTCTTGTACTCTACAAACTGAAAGAGAACTAAATCCATCTCTGCCTTATTCTGAGTGAGTGCTTGCCCACCGGTCCGGCCCAACACTGATGGAAGATTGAATACTATCTCTGCATGATGCCACCTTAGACCAGCTGCCCACTAACAACCAACTACTGTGACCTGCTCCAGATGTTCTACACTACTGGCAACAATCAAGTTTATATGGACTTTACTGGCTGCTACCTTTATCATCATTCCTGTCACCATATCAGTACCTGAACACTACAACAGCATCACAGGATTACGTGATTTATCAAGAACTTATAATTAGTAGACCAGAGGAGGATGGGTCCCCCACATGAGTCTGGTTCCTCCCAAGGTTTTTTCCTCCAGCTCTGATGGAGTCTTGCCACTGTGGCCATTGGCTTGCTCACCGGGGATTTAGTGATTAGTGATTTGGTGTTTGTTATTACTAACTCTGTAAAGCTGCTTTGTGACATCAGTTGTAAAAAGCTCTTTATAAATAAATTTGACTTCGCTTGACTTGACTAGAATAATTTGATTACAAAAATTGCCAACGAATCAAAGTTTTGTTTAATTCATGTCACCAAAGTCTATTTTAAATGCCTCTGCTATCGTATTATCCCGCTTTGTAGACTACTGCGCCGCTCCAGTATCATTGTTTTATATGTACTGTTATAATTGATGCACATTTCAAAGATTTAAAGTGGCACAATTTATTTTGCTCTCAGTGGTGAAAAGTGAAGTGCGTAAAAGGCCGAAAATGTCTAAAGTGCAGGGATTATTTTAGTGTCATTCAGGAGGCTGGTGCACATGGTGCTAAAGGACGGAATAGATGAGCTGAACCTAGTACTTAAGCTGAAAGTGGATGGGTTCGACTACACTGCCTTTGTATCCTTGGACACAGAGAACGAAGTGCTTCAGATATGGACAGACTGTCGGCCTTGTTCCTCCTATCTGAACATGCCCAGACGAGATGACCACAGACGGTAGAGCTAAGGAACCAGGACCAAACCCACTGCAGCCAAACCCCCTGCAGCTTCAGTGGGTCTGGGTCATGCACCAGTCACTGCAGAACCAGCTCTGACTGAGGATCAATTTGCACTGAGCAGACCGACTGGAGCTCTGAAGAAGCCTTGTGGGCCCCAGTGGAGCACGTGCCGGGTTTATGACGCGGTGGAGTGGACAGACACAGTACCAGAGCAACCCAAGCATGGATCTGTTACTGAGGTACTGAGTGATAACACTGGGTTGGAGGAGGCTGCTGAGATGGAAGTTGAGTCAGTGTGTAAAGAAAGTAAGCTCAGAAGAAGGGAAGTAAACAGGTGAAGAAAGGTGAGCAGGCAGAAGGTGTGAATGACTCTGACAGTGATGGAGCTCTGCCTGATTCTGGCTGGTGTGTAAGTTCACAGTGTAAGTTCATATTCTCCCCCACTGTACTCAGCTGAGGATATTAAAAGCTTTTTAAAGTGCACTATAGGGCAGAAGGGTGTGCAGGTCACTGATTGGTTCACTGATAGTCAGCAGTTTGTACATGATGTTAAACACTACAGGAGGGACGGGGTTTACACTGAAGAAGTTACTGACTAAACTGAGAACTTGTTTAATCTGGTCTGGTTTTATCAGTAGATGATTTTACTTAATTTATTTAATGAACGGGTTTAAAGTTGCCTCCCTAAATGTAAATGGGGCAAGAGATTGTGTAAAAAGAGCAAAAATAATAGAACTAGGTAAACTAAGCATACTCAATGTGTTTCTTTTACAAGAAACACACAGTGATACAAGTAACAGAACAAACTGGATTAAAGAGTGGGACAGCCTTGCAGTTTTAAGTCACAACACCCCTCTCAGTGGAGGGGTTACTGTTTTATTTGCACATAATTTTATTCCTCAGTCTTATCAGGAAGATGAGGTTGTGAAAGGGAGGTTTTTAAGAGTGAGAGAATGATGTGTTTTTTTATCTGTGTATATGCACCAAATGTGGGGATGGAGAGGATGGTCTTTTTAGACACTTTACATGATGAGCTGGTAAAATGTGATGCTAATGCCAATTCTAATTTTAATCTTAACTGTACTGCTGGTGACATGGACATAAATAATATGGAACCACACCTCACTTCTCGTAAGAGACTGTGTAAGATCTCAGAGACTAATGGACTATGTGATGTCTGAAGAAACTTCAGCAAAGGCCAGAGACAGTACACATGGACTCAATCTAAAGACAACATGCTCTCACTAACAAGGCTGGACTGGTTGTATGGTTTAAAACATCGACTGAATGTTTTTACAGTGTCACATTTTACCTGTTGGTTTTTCTGATCACTGTATAGTTCAGTGCTTTATTAAGAAATCTCACGTGAAAGCCAGGAGTACTTATTGGCATTTTAATACTGCACTTTTAGAAGATGTTAATTTTAGAGAGTCTTTTGGCTTTTTCTGGAACACTTTTAGATTACAAATACCTTCTTTTAGCTCATCGCAGCAGTGGTGTGACAGAGCCAACATACAAACAAACAAAGGTATTTTGTCAACAGTAAACTCTCAATGTCACAAGTTACAACACCAGATCTTTTGAAGTTCTTGAGACAGAAATAGTGGAGATGCAGAATTTGGGTGTCTCCACAGGAAAACAAGAGCACATTGAAGCTCTCAAGAGCAAAAAAGCCACATTATCTGATCTGCTGGGTGTTACAGTACAAGGGGTGCTGGTCCTCTCACACTTTAAAAGTGTGACTTAAATGCTCCATCTAAGTTCTTTTTTGGTCTTGAATAGAAAAATGGACAGAAAAGATTTATGCATGCTGTGCAAACAGAATCAGGGGATCTCATATCTGAGCCGACTGGAATTTGCAAGCAGACAGTCAGTTTCTTCTCTAAGCTGTACAGGAGCGAGCAAGCAGATGTGCATGAGCTGAAGAAAAGTTTCCATCACAAACTACCAAAAATAACTCAACAGTCTGCTGAAATGATGGACAGAGAGCTCTCCCTAGATGAATTGCACACTACTCTTCAAGGTATGGAGAAAGGCAGATTGCCTGGCATTGATGGCTTACCTGTTGAGTTTTATTAAGTGTTAGGACAGGATGTGTTGGATGTGCTCAGGAGCAGTCTAGCGGAGCGGAAACTTCTACTGAGCTGCAGAAGAGCTGTCCTCACTCTCTTGCCTAAGAATGGAGACCTGACTGACCTGAAGAACTTGCATCCTTTTGCATTACAGTGCACAGACTGCAAACTGCTGCCACAGACTGATCGACTCCATGCCATGCCGCATTGCTGCAGTAATCCAGGTCAAAGGAGCCCCAACTACATATTGAGGGCTGTACATGCTCATATTTTCCAGGTGGCCAACATTTCTAAAAATCTTTTTTTTGTATTGGTCTTAAGTAATATTCTAATTTTCTGACATAATCAATTTGTGATTTTATTAGTTGTCAGTTATAATCATCAAAATGATATTCTAATTTTATGACCAGCACCTGTAAAAACATCTCCAAGTCAGCATTATAAACTATAGATCTCAATTTACTGATATATCTTAAATGAAAAAAAAAAAAAAAACAAGATCTAGCCAGAAGTTTAGCATGTGTGTCAAACAGCAATGGCTGATTAAAAACAACACCCAGATTTCTTAAATCTGCATGGATAGCAGAAGAGAGAGACCGAAGACTATTAAAAATCACAGGAGTAACCTTATTAGGGGCAATTATCACAACCTCAGTCTTTTCTGCATTGAGCTGCAAAATATATTTCCTGTCCAGTCCCTAATATCTTCCAAACAGTCCATGAACCTTCTTACTCTATGCAACTCATTAGGTTAATAATCTGTCCAAGAGGCAACATATACAAAAAATAACAGTGGCCCCAAATCTTAACCTTGTGGAACATCACAAGTTAATGAAACAGAGTCAGACCTACTGTAACATCCCCAATAGTCAGAGTTAAACATCTCAATTAAATATATTTTAAACAATCTAACAAAAAACTATCTAAAAAAATTCATGGTCTACAGTGTCAAACACAGAGCTAATTTCAAGTAAAACTAAAACAGAACATTCACGTACATCAGAAGACATTAGAAAATCATTAGAAATCTGTTGAGTGTTCCTTTCAAAATCATGACTGATACTTATCATAAATATTACATTTCTCCAGAACAGCAGTAAGTTGGCTAGCTACAACTTTCTCTAGCATTTTGATAAAAATTGGAGTTCAGATATAGGTCTAATTTTTTCTTTAATTCAGCAGGATCTAAATTTGATGCTGAAGAACAGCATGTTTAAAATAAGAGGCAACCCAGCCCATTATCAGTAAAGAACTGATTATTGTTAACAAAGAGGGGCCATTTGTGGTAACACATTTTAAAACAATGAAAATGGCATCACATTCAATGTGTTTGTGCATGGTTTTAATTTCCCAGCGACATCTACAAACTCATCTAAATTAATAGGTTGCCTGGTGAAAAGACAGACACAGATTACATAATTATGTTTATCGTCACTTTTATTTGGACGTGAATTGTGTGTTCAGTAGATGTTTAGTGAAGCTAGGGGTCATGTTTCTGTGCAGTCAGTGAGAGTAGAAATCTGATACCCAATACTGACATCTCAGCCTCTACATCAGAGAAACAACATGCTCAATACAAATGAACATACACAACACCACGCAAGATTAAATACCATTATAATTTACACCAAGAGATCAAAAACCATCAGAACTTAAGACAAATCAATCTGAATCAGAATCTTTATTCGCCAAGTACCAGAGGTACAAGGAATTTTTCTTGGTGCAACAAGACATTTGTGTCAACATTTAACATTTAAATAGAATGAGAAAAATAAAGATAGACTATATATAAACACAAAATATAATAAGAAACATGAAATAAAAAGTACAAGCAGAAGTCCAATAAGTTATGTGCAATGTAGGTGGTACAATTGAGCAGCAATACAAAATGACCAAAAGTGTAGTTTAAGTATGTTAAGATGAATGTTAAAGTGCTCTGTGCACTGACTGCAGTGTATCTTTGGAGGACAGTAGTTATACAGTTATATAGATTATGTGATATAATATAATATATAAAGTGCAGGTGCAGCAGTTTCAAAGTAGTTTAAAGTGGAGGGATGTGAGATGGGTACTTGTTAGGAGGGAGATGGCCTGGGGAAAGAAGCTGTGGAGGTGGCGGTTAGTCCGAGACTTAAATCAACTAATTCTATCACAATTTACACCGGGAAATTAAATGCCATTATAATTTTTACTGTGCAATTAAATACCATCACAACTACACTGTAAGATGAAATATAATCACAATTTAAGATAACAATAACACTACAGAATTAATACAATACTAATGCTGCAACAAAACACTAACACATCACTAACACTGCAGTAATAATATTAAAGCATTAGCACTATACAAAGACAAGACTACAACCCTGAAAATAAGTTAACACAACTCTACAACGCTAACAGAACACCAACACTACAGCACTTACACTACAATTTAACTACAACACTAACAAAACGCTAATAGCATATAAACAACAAATACACAAACGCTTCATTTCCAATCATTATGAAAACAGATTTATTATAATGTTAACGTTCATTGTTATGGTATTAAACTGTTTCATTAATCGGCTATAAAGAATTGAATAAGACTGATATAACACAAACCTGGTAAGATAACGTGCTTTAATCCTCAGAAAAGCAGCAAGTCTCCGGAGTGAAAGTACAGCTCTAGGGAGATCCACATTAATCAGATGATGATAATAATGATTAACGTTGTGGATGAAAATAAGGTAGCTCCAAAACCTCGAAACTGTTTAGATCTTCAGATGTAACCGAAGCTGCAGCTGTTTAATTTAAACTCCAAAAGCCTGAAAAAGATGCGCTTCTTTAAAAAAAAACACTTTGGTTCAGTCCGCTCATCAAAAGGATATGAAAACACACATCCGGAACAGCCCGCTTCCAAAACAATATTAACCAATATTTTAATTGACTAATAAACATTAAAAAATGACCAGATCCACACCCGTAGAAGAACAGAAGCGTTTTACTGCAAACTATCCAAGATGGCAGGTACATGTTTTTTTCTTCAAAATAAAAGTCCCAAATAAAGTAAACATTCTGAAGCCGTAATGCAGATCAGAGGCATCTAGTAGGAAGTTATGAATATAATATAATAATAAGTATTATATGAATGTTATAAATATAAATATATGATATAAATATAAAATATAAATGAAAAATAAATAATAATAATAATAATTTATATGAGTTTAATGACTATGCAGTGGAATCCGCTCTGAATGCAGATGGATGAAAGCTGCAAGAACGAAGAAAGACAATTTTAATTTGAAAGATTTACAAACTATATGATATTGTAGTACGTTTAGGAAGTGTATGTTTTTTACATTACATATTTAAGATCCACTTCAGTTCATTTCATATTAATAGTGTGCATAGACTGTATTATGTGGCCCTGTATTGGCAGCTCTGTGTTTAAACTGTCCTAGTTTGAAAATATATACACTGTCATATCAGAATATTAAGATTATCCCTTGTTTTGGAATGGACATAGAGTTCATTCAATGTTGATTGGACCACTACGGTCAATTCTTTTTATTCTTTAAAATTCTGTTAATATTCTGATATGAAAATACAAAATGTAATGTATTATATACAGTCTATGATTTATCTCCTGGGAAGAGATTAACTTTTTCAGGTTTGGTTTATCTTTTGGGTCTTGTGGATGGTGACGGTTACTGGTGATACTGTGATGCAGAGCCATGGCGCAATCTATCAGTGACGTAATGCTGAGGCCGCTTGAACTCTCCTGTTTCCCATGATGCTCTGCGCGGCCTGAGAATAAGATGGCAGCGTCGGTGGAGCTGGAGAGAGAGGCTCTGCGCGCTGAGGTAGGAAACAAAAATAAAGACTCTTAAACACAAAGGCAATGAAAACTCAAGCACACACAGGGAAAGATAAAGCGGAGACATGCAGAATATACAGAAAAGCGACATACTGGACAGAAACAGGGACACAAACGCGCAGCTGCTAACAGCTAACAGCTATTAAACGCTAACTCGGCTAAGAGGCGCTGAGCTTCAGAACAGTTTAATAATCAATTAACAGGACATCGGTCAGGTGTTGGAGGGATGGTACATGGCAATTAATTGTAACTGAAAGTGTGGTAGCGTCGTGTGTGTATCTGAGCTCAGCAACGATGAGAGAAGTGTTACCGAGGGTTAAGTAATTAGAGTGTTCCTTAAGGTAAACCTTAGTGTTCCTGAGGGTATGTTTTACTGTATAAACATAGGTTTAATGTTTTTTCTTTTAGATAAAAAGGTTTAATTTGTCAGCATATTATTATTGATAATTAATGTTACTGTTGTAGCACAGTGTTACCATGTTAATATCATCGTTTCATGATGGTGTTACTGAGTGTTAATGTTATTGTACTGTTATCGTGTTACTCAGGGTTAATGTTATTGTATTACGATGGTGTTACTAAGGGAAAATGTTAATGTTGTTTAGCACAGTGTTCTTGAGAATAAATGTTGCATCAGCAGTGTTACTGAGGGTTAATGTTGTTGTATTAGCACAGTACTGCTACAGGGTTAATATTTTTACTTTAGTTACTCAGGGTTTGTTATTGTTATTATGAGTTAATTGTTACCGTTTTCACACAGTGTTAATGAGGAGTAATGTTATTGAGGGTTTAATAATGGTATTAATGTTAATTGGTATTAAAGTACAAAAGCACTGGTGAGCAATCCAACAACAGTGACAGTGAACTTCCTCAAAGATGGAGGAAGAAACTTTAGGATGAATCAGACTCCCATGGGGGACCCATCCTCCTCTGGTCAACTACTACAAGTTATTAAGAGTAAAAATACAGCAAGACTCTGCAGCTTTGCTGCCAGACACTTCTGATTGTTACTCTGTCACTGTACTATTCTTATTGTTACTGTATTAGCTAATGAATGGAAACATGAACAGTGCATCATCTCTAAAATGTAAACTAAGCATCCATAGGTATATAACCTCTGCTGACTGACTGTAGTTTGAAATGTAGTTCTACCCATATTTGTGTTTTTCACTGACAAAATAGCCCATTTTTAATGTTGTTTTTCTTATTTATACAGTCTTTCCATCTACAGTGTCTCATTCAAACAGTTAGGTTAATGTTAATGTATTAGCACAGTTATCGAGGGTTCATGTAAATGTATTCGTGCAGTGTTACTGAGGGTTAATATTACTTTTTTAGCACAGTTTCACTGAGTCCTAATGTTAATGTGTTGACACTGTTATTGGGATAATGGTAATGTTTATGCACAGTGTTACTAAGAGTTAATGTATTACTACAGTGTTACTGAGAGAGAATGTTACTGTTTTAGCACAGTGTTACTGAGGGTTATTGTTAATGTATTAGCACAGTGTTACTGAGGGTTAATGTTAATGTATTAGCACAGTGTTACTGAGGGTTAATGTTAATGTATTAGCACAGTGTTACTGAGGGTTATTGTTAATGTATTAGCACAGTGTTACTGAGGGTTATTGTTAATGTACTAGCACAGTGTTACTGAGGGTTATTGTTAATGTACTAGCACAGTGTTACTGAGGGTTAATGTATTAGCACAGTGTTACTGAGGGTTAATGTTTCTGTTTCTTGCACAGAGTGTTACTTGGGGATAATGTTAATGTATTGGTGCAGTGTTACTGAGGGATAATGTTAATGTTTTTGCACAGCGTTAATAAGCATCAATGAAATACTGCATTATTACCGAGGGTTAATGTGTTAACACAATGTTTCTGAGGGATAATGTTACTGTTTTATCACAGTGTTAGCGATTGTTAAAGTTAATGTTTTCACACAGTGTTACTGTGAGATAATGTTACTGTTTTATAACCGTGTTACTGAGGGTTAATGTTTTAGCACAGTCTTACTGAGGGTTAATGTTAATGTAATAATGCAGGTTTACAGAGGGTTAATGTTTGTTTTTTGGACAGTGTTACTTAGGGATAATGTTAATGTATTGGTGCAGTGTTACTGAGGGATAATATTAATGTTTTAAAACAGTGTTACTGAGAGTTAATGTTAGTGTATTAGCACAGCTGTAACAAGCATTAATATTTTAGCAAATTGTTACTGAGTTTTAATGTTACTGCTTTAGCACAGTGTTACTGAGGGTTATTGCTAATGTCCAGTGGTATGAAAACGGGGGCCGCCATGGCATAGTGGTTAAGGATCTGGTCTGGTGACCTGAAGGTCGCCGGTTCAATCCTTGGGCTGGTCACGACTGAAGTGCCTTTGAGTAAGACACCTAACCCCCAATTGTAAGTCGCTTTGGATAAAAGTGTCTGCTAAATGCCTCAAATGTAAATGTAAAAAGTTTGAGCACCCCTGTTATTTTTCATGATTTTCCTTTATAAATCAGTTTTTTCAGATCAGCAATTTCAGTTAAATATATCATATATCAGACAAACTCAGTGATATTTGAGAAGTGAAATGAAGTTTATAGAATTTACAGAAAGTGTGCAACATTTATTTAAACAAAATTAGGCAGGTGCATAAATTTGGGCACCCTTGTCATTTTATTGATTTGAATACCTTTACCACTAATTATTGGAACACAAAATTTGTTTTGACCCATGGCCTACATACACAGGGGAATCCAATTATGAGAAAGGGTTAAGGTGGCCAATTGCAAGTTTTTCTCCTCTTTGCATCTTCTCTGAAGAGTGGCAACATGGGAGCCTCAAAACAACTCTCAAATGACCTGAAAACAAAGATTGGTTTAGGGGAAAGATACAAAAAGCTATCAGAGATTTCAGCTGTCCGTTTCCACTGTGAGGAACATAGTGAGGGAAGGGAAGACCGCAGGCACAGTTCTAGTTAAGGTCTGAAGCAGCAGGGCAAGAAAAATCTCAGATAATCAGAGGTGAAGGATGGTGAGAACAGTCATAGTCAACCCACAGACCAGCCCCAAAGACCTACATCATCATCTTGCTGCAGATGGTGTCGCTGTACATCACTCACGTCTTTAGCGCCCTTTGCACAAGGAGACAGGGCTCTAGACTAACTTTTTGTACTGGTTGTACTGGTGCGCCTAAATTTTTTTCTTAGGTGCACCTGCACAAAAGTTAGGTGCACCCAAATTTTGCTACAGATTTTTGTAACAAAAAGTGTTACAAGTTCACTTTTTTAAAAATTGCTGTCCATATAGGCAATACTGAGTTGTAAATGATTAACTAACAATCTGGTCAACATAAATTTCTTTATTTGAAGCACAATTCTACAAAAAAGGTAACTTAGTGAAAAAGTGTTGGCGCTTAAAGTGCTTCACTGAGCTGAAATTTGAACTTAAAACATCTCAACATAAATGAAATTTGAAAAAAAAATGCAGTGCATTATATTATCAGCTTTACTGTATCTTAGCCAGGGAAACCGGTCAAGTCACAGTCTTCGTAATGTATACACTTTCCCCCTTTTATTTTCAGTGGGTCGATCCTATGTCGCTCATTAACTAATGTCGTCTCTGGACCACGGCTCGACATAACCTGGGAGGTCGATGGCTCCGTGTCAGAGCATTGGTTATGATTTTCGGACGGATCAGGCCTTTACATTGTTAACGAAAAAGTTGTCAATCATTCTTTTCATCTTCTCTCATCATCCGCGGCTACATTCACTCTGTTTATTTGACGGGCCTAGGCTACTCACTTCCAGTGTTGCCAGGTCCAGCAAAAATATCCAGCCCAAAGTCAGTCTAAAACCTGCCCTTCAGAAACTTGAACTAGCCCAAAATATGTCTGTCACACGTTTGAAGCAAATGGCAAAACAACTGAGTGTACGACTTAGTATTTTGTTTATAAGAGGTAAAAAAAAAGAGGTAAAAAAAACAGGTAAATATCCCAGTCAAGAACATTTAATAGTAACATAATTAGCAAAAAAAAAAGGAACTGACTTTTTCATTTCGCATTTGCAATATGCCTTTTTGTCGTCATTAGGAACACTTTTAATCCATTCCATGAAAACTTTTTCTGTTTCCCAGTCCTTACAATACCCATATTTCCCCTGTTTACCTGGCATTTTAGCTAGCGACTGTCTTTTCTTCACCTTCTGTGTGTCTGTCTGTGTCTCTCTCTCTCTACGTCCTTATGTTGCTATGTTCTCCTCGTTCTTATTGTTGCATTCAACCTTCCAACACCCACTTTTCTTGTTGTTTTTAGGCGGTCGCGATAATTTTTAAGAGTAGGCCAAAAAACGTCACACCACCACGCTTGAATTTACACCCACAACTGGATTTTCAAACAATACCAAATTTGGTGTGAAAACAGCGAACCTGGCAACCCTGCTCACCTCACTCAGACTGCAGCGCACGCATTTTCAAACGTACACACATACAGGAATAACTGAACCACGGCCAATTGGGGCCGCCCGCCCTTTACTGTCTCTGACTGGTGCGCTTCACTATCTCTGATTGCTTTAGGCCACGGTATGGGTCTAATATGTGTCTGTTGTTAAACCAGAGTCGAACGGCTGGTCGCACTGGTGCGACCTATAATTTTTCTTAGTCGCACCATTGAGAAATTAGGTTGCATGTGCAACCAAATTGGTCGCACTTTAGAGCCCTGGGAGAGGCTGCACACATGCCACAGTCGCTTGAGGTCTGCTAAAGCACATTTGGACAAGCCAGCTTCATTTTAGAATAAGGTGCTGTGGACTGATGAAACTAAAATTGAGTAATTTGGACATAACAAGGTGCGGAAAAAGAACACAGCATTACAAGACAAACACTGGCTACCCACAGTCAAATTTGATGGCGGTTCCATCATGCTGTGTGTCCAGTGCAGGTACTGGGAATCTTGTTAAAGTTGAGGGTCACTTGGATTCCAGTCAATATCTGCAGATTCTTGAGAACACTGTTCAAGATTCAGACACAAAGTTGAAGTTGCGCCGGGGCTTTGATACTTCAACAAGATAACGACCCTAAACACTGCTCAAAATCTACTATGGCATTCATGCAGAGGAACAAGTACAATGTATATGTCAGGATCAGTGATGCTCTCTCCGATACTGTTATTTGCAGCACAGGAGCACCTCAGGGTGCTGTGTTGTCTCCAGTATTGTTCACCCTGTACACATCAGACTTCAAATACAACTCGGAGTTGTGCCACATGCAGAAGTTTTCTGATGACACTGCGATTGTGGGATGTGTACGTCATCGTCAGCAGGGAGAGTACAGGAAACTGGTTGAGGATTTTGTGGTGTGGTGCAGAGCAAACCATCTGCAGTTACACATCTCCAAAATAAAGGAGATGTGGGTGGACTTCAGAAGGCCCAGGCCCTTTCATCAGCCAATCTCCATTGAGAGGGTTGATGTTGAGATGATCCGGTCCTACAAATATCTGGGAGTTCATCTGGATGACAAACTGGACTGGTTGGTGAACACGGACTTCTAGTACAGGAAAGGACAGAGCAGGCTGTACTTTGAGAAGGCTTGGGTCCCTTAAGGTCTGCCCAAAACTCCTGCTGATGTTCTACCAGTCTGTGGTGGCCAGAGTTCTCTTTTATGCTGTGGTGTGTTGGGGAGGCAGCATTAACAAGAGAGACACAGGCCGGCTTGACAGGCTGGTGAGGAAAGCAGGTTCTGTGCTGGGTAAAGAACTGGAGTCTGTTATATCAGTAGCAGAGCGAAAGACCCTCAGTAAGCTGCTGAATATTATAGACAATGTCCATCACCCTCTGCACAGCACCATCATCAGTCAGAGGAGCTCTTTCAGCAGCAGACTGCTGTCCCAGCCTTGCTCCACAGACAGATTCAGGAAGTCTTTTGTGCCCTTTGCAATAAGACTGTTCAACTCCTCAAAGTTCAGTAAAACAAGTGCTTTGTAACACTCCAATAACCTGAACAGGTCGCCCCTTCTACACCTCTCACCTGTGAACGTTTAACTGTTTAACCCCCCAACAATACCCATGTTTTCACTACACCACTTTGTTTGCGTATTTGCACTGCCATATTTAACTATTTATTAACATGCTTCTTGTCTGGATCTCGTCGGAGGCGGTCGCATTCCTTCTCTCTCTTCACTATGCCTACCCTGCTCGCTTCTTTGTCCTGTCTGCCTGGCTTCACTCAGCAGTGACCTGCAAATCCATCGATTGGATTGGATTAAGTGGTCTCCAAAAATATTGAGGAGTTTGGGCTAGGGAGAGCCTGCCTGTCCTGATATACTGTTTGTGGCTGGACATGCGATGGACTTTGTGGGTCTAGTGACACTCTCCATGTGGATGAGCAAGAGGACGCAATCAATCAATCAATCAAATCAATCAATCAAAATTTATTTATATAGGGCTTTTTACAATGCACATTGTCACAAAGCAGCTTTACGTAATCAGTATCAGACATTTTGATTCTAAGCCCGATGTGAGCAAGCCGAGGCAACAGTGGCAAGGAAAAACT
>BRDA01012954.1:32199-48548 GCA_036984385.1 Crenuchus spilurus | reverse complement strand
ACTCCGACCCGACACGAGAAGCCGCTCCCGACTCCGACCCGACACCGCCGAAGAGCACAGCCCAGCCTCAGCCCTCGCCGAAGAGCACAGCCCAGCCTCAGCCCTCGCCGAAGGAAGCTGCCCAGTCGCAGCCAGCGCCGGAGAGCGCTGCCCAGCCGCAGCCAGCGCCGGAGAGCGCTGCCCAGCCGCAGCCAGCGCCGGAGAGCGCTGCCCAGCCGCAGACAGCGCCGGAGAGCGCTGCCCAGCCGCAGCCAGCGCCGGAGAGTGCGGCCCAGCCGCAGCCAGCGCCGGAGAGCGCGGCCCAGTCGCAGCCAGTGTCCAGTCCCCAGGTGGCCACACCCATGTCCATGTCTGAGTCCCAGGTGGCCACACCCCCTTCAGTGGCCAGGAGAGCCACGCCCACAGCCCAGGCAGCCAGGGGTACTGCTAGGGTACCTGGACTTCACCCAACACCAGTAGCTCCCATCAACCAGAGACTTATGTACTGTGCTCCAGGATGGACTTTGGGAGCTACTAACCCCGGTGTTGGGCCCGCCCTTCCCTCCCTTGGTTTCCTGCACCCACCCTCCGCCCCTGTTTCCTAACCATGGGGGATTTTTGGGAGGGGGTGTGTTCCTGAACCGACAGCCCTGGACGTGGCTGTCGGCATAATCCGAACTGTTCTGTCCAACACTGCCATGTCCTCTTCCCTGAACCTTGCCCTGAGTGTATTGTTACCCTTGTGTCATGTGTAGATGTTCCTGGTTCTGTATTGTCTCGTGTTCTGTATCTAGTATTGAGTCTTCATGTTTTGATTTACCTAGTAGTGTTTATAGTTCATGTTCTGTGTCTTGTTTTGAGTATCTTGTCTCCATTGTCCAGAGTCTAGTCTGTTTTCAGTTTTGTCATCCTAGTCCTTAGTCCTTGTAATATCATGTATGTTTTCTAACTGTTTTGTTTTTGTTCCCTTGTCCTGTTTGGTATTGTTGTGTTTACTGTCTAGTCTTGTTCTGCTTTAGTCTCCTCATTGTTTTGTAATGTTTTGAGTTCCTCATTCCAGTTTATGTTCTGTACCTTGTTTGAGTCGCCATGTTTTGTATTCCCAGTATTAGGTTTGTTATGTTCTAGAGTTTTGTCCATTAGCACCCAGTTTTGGTTCCCTTGTTCTGTTTAGTATTGCTATCTGTTGAGTCTTGTTCTGGTCTTGCCCTAGTTTATGTAGGTTATCTTGTTTATCATGTTTTGTAAAGTTGTCATGTCTGATGTCTAGAGTTCTTGTTTTGTTCTTGTTGCCGTCTCGGGGTCAAGACTTTGAGGTGAGGTTATATCATGCCTGCCCTCACGTCCTCAGTCCTTTGTCTCCCTCTTGTGGTCTAGTTCAATATGTCATGCCCTTATATGTACTTCCTGTGCTAATTGTAACCAGCTGTCCTGTATTCAATGTCATTAGTGTTAGACCTTAAAAGCCCTGTTTGTTTCTCCCTAGGTTATCGGTCATTGTATTTGTTTTGAATCTGCGTTTATATTGTATCTGCTTTGTCTCTTGCCGTGTCGCCTTGTTTCCAGCTTTACAATCTTGTTATTCGTGTCCATTTGTCAGTCAATCTTGCTTTAGTTCCAGTCTTCATTTAAGGTTTTGTCTTAGTCCTAGTTTCTGTTCCTATTTACAGCCATCGTGCTGTCGTTTTGTTTTGTCCAATCTCCTGTCAAATAAATCACCCTTTTTATGATCTCTGTCTGTGTTCGCCCTTCCATCCGCCCTTCCCTTACACACTGCTATTCACAGAAAAAAGAGGATGTGCTCCCCATTAATGCACTTGTTTTCAGGAGAAATGAAGCCGTTCTCTGGACACGTTTGAACATATAATCATCAGCCATAACACTAAAACTACCCACTTGTGCTTAGACTCATTGCCCATTTTATTAAGGTGCACTTTGTAGTTCTACAGACTGTAATCCATTTGTTTCTCTGTATACTTTATTGTTGTTTTTCCACCCTTTTCTTCAAAGATCAGGACCCCCACAGAGCAGCTATTATTTGTGTCGTTCCCAGTACTGCAGTGACACTGACGTGGTGGTGGTGTGTCAGTGTGTTGAGTGGATCAGACTGATGTGATCCACTCACACTAACACACCACCACCACATCAGTGTTGGTAAGAGGAGCTGATAAAATGGACAATGAGTGTAGATACAAGGACGTGGTTTTTAAGTGTATTGTGTGTGTGTGTGTGTGTGTGTGTGTGTGTGAGAGAGAGAGTCTCACATGGTATGTTACGGTTCTTGGGTCGTAACCTCCCAGAGGACCCCTGGATGAGGGTGAGGTCATCAGTGTTAAGTCCATATGAGCTAAGATATTCTGTCCGGTCACAGTGTGCCTCCTCCATTCCTAAGAACACACACACACACACACACACACACACACAAAACTGAAAGAAACTGTCAGGTCATTTGCTCTGACCGTAGTTTCTTCACACACAATGACACACACACTCTGTCACTGCTAAATACAATACATGTCATGAACAGTCATGCTCCATTGACCTCGAAAGAGTTCAGAACGTCATGGAACTTTAAGAGTTCCCAGAATTAGCTAAAGAAGGAAGAACTTTTCACTGAACTCTTCCTCCCACCACTCTCTCCATCACACTGTGACCAAAGCACATGAATGTTATTGGTGCTGTATTTCTACAATTAGCATTAGGATCAATGATAATAATAATAATAATAATAATAATAATAATAATAATAATAACAATAATAATAACAACAACAACAATAATAATAATAATAATAATAATTATAATAACAATAATAATAATAATAATAATAATAATAATAATAATAATAACAACAACAACAATAATAATAATAATAATAATTATTATTATTATTATAACAATAATAATAATAATAATAATAATAACAATAATAATAATTTATGGTGTAATTAACACTTAGTTCACACTTTCATGACTGATGTATCACTAAACCCTCATTTTAGGTATAAAGCAGTACCATGGTCGCCTACGAGGATGACGTTGACACAGTGGTGCAGATTCATTTGTTTCAGTCCGTTCATCAGCTGACCAATGATGTTATCGATTTCCCTCAGAGGGTTATCCAGCTGCACAGTGTGCCCACACACACACACACACACACACACACATGCACATCAAGGTTACTGCATAATAAAATTATTTTTAAGCAGATTTAAGACCATCTTTATATCCCAGAGCTCTGAAATACTCTTATCTGATTGGCTGGTAATGTTTAATTGCTGTTCTGTATTTGTGCTCTGGAAGCATTCACTGATAATTATAACATAAATAATTATCTGTTGGTCACCTGTGATAGTGCTACTACAACTGCTAATAAGAAATTTGCCATAACACACAGTTTATTTTATATACTATTTATATTTTCTTTCTACACATAAATACACAAAAATGTCTAAATGTATGTCACGCTCCCCCCTCCTCCAGCCTGTCACATTTCCCCTCACATTAGTTCGGAACTACACTTCCCATAATTCTTTGTGCTCCTCTTAGCCCATTTGACTTACCTCTTTAGCTGTCTCCCATTAAGATGCTGATTTACAGAACTACTTAAACCAAGCCTGGAGAGCTATTCCTTCTTTTGTATTGGCGTGCTCAGCATACTTTAACATAACCTTCTGTCTTCTGCCTTTTCAAGGTCCTGTATCTGTTTGCTTAGTTTGTTTCCATTGTCCTTCTAATCCTAGCCTGTTTAGCATCATTACAATGTTTAGGATATTTAGCCTGTTTAGCATCATTAGATTGTTTAGCATCTTTAACCTGTTTAGCCTCTTTAGCATCCATAGCCTGTTTCTGTCTAGCCTGTTTCTCTTGAGTCCTAGTTGGCCCTCTGTTTAGCCTGTTTCTGTTTAGTATATTTCTGTCTCTGTTCATTTGGTTATGTTCATATTGGCACACCCTGGCGGTATGTTATCCCTTTTACTAACAGCAAAAATAAAAGTCATACAAATAGACTGGTATTTAAGATTGTATTAGGCATTACTCAGTGAACAGTTTTGGGAATCTGCCATCTTTAGCAGGCATTTGAGTAAATATTTAGATCTTCACAAGGGCTAACCCCAGATTTCATTAAGTATGGTTCTTAATGGCTTTTAAATAAAGCTTTATATCATATGAATATGAAACTTACATATTGATCATCAATCAGTTCTTCATGATGTGTTCCATCAATATTTATCATCTGCGAGTTATCATTAATTATTCACTAATTGAGACATTATTTATGCTAATAATGTGTAATACACTCTTAAGTACTGTTAATAGAAACTGTCCCAAGAAAGACAGCATCACTTAACGGCAACACACTTCTTGTGTACAGGCACAATGTTGAACTTTGTTAAAAATGTATTCTTTATTGTTGTGTGAATAATAAAAGGTAACTAATGTCGGAATTAATTGCATGAAGAAACTCTACTGTAGAATTTGTTAAAGGTTAAATGAAATGTTTTAATGATTTATGAATGTGAGAGGCAGTTTTGAAACATGGCAATTCATGGTAAGATATAGCCTCATGTATGTCGCTCCTACCTCATGAGACAGGGGTCCCAGTCTGTGCCCGAAGGCGTCGGGCTGCTCAGAGTGCACTGCACAGACATACGGCCTGAAACAACACACCACAGGAAACAAACACTGCACTGGTGAATAAAGAAACAACTGTAGTGGTCATAAAAAGGTGCTTAAAGAAAGTGTCCATAAGTTCACTAACTTAAAATGCCTAAATAGTAATTTAGCAAGAGCTGCTTTATTCAATATTACACAATATGATTATTTTTGAGCTGGTCAAGTTGTCATTGGCAAAAAAGACTACAGAGTAATGAAAGAATATAATTAAAGAATAAATGAAGACACAAATGGGAGGTAGTGATATAATAAAAACATGTGGAAATGATCGATGAGAGCAGATATATATGACCTCCATCTTTTGGACAAAAACAAATTCTGTAAAATTGCTGCCACTATATTGGAAAAACAAGAAATGTGCCTTACAGTTGCTCTGTCGCATTATGTATGTGAACAGAATTCTGACATTTCCATTTTATTTACAGAGTCTGCTGTTAAACATGTTAATGTTGAATAATAACTAGGGATGAGCGAGTACACCGCTATGTGTATCTGTTCAATCATTTTGATCTGTATTGTATCTGTACTCTGAGTGGGCGGGGCCTAAACCAGAATTGGGCGTGGTTTAACTGAAAGTGGGTGGGACTTAAATCGTTACATTATTTTAAGTCTGAAATTGATATGGATTGATCAGAAATTGCTATATATATTGTTTATTTGAAAAATTTACAGAACAGCCTCAACATTGAGAGTCAGATCAATGTTTTTGATCACAAAAGTAAGAGAACTATTTATTATTCATGAACAAGAGTCGTCATACTCAAAAAACTTTTTTTTTTATGATCAAACTGATTTTTTTTCTTTCTATTCTTTGTTTATTTTTACTACTTCTTGGCATTTTTTTCCACACAAAGTTAAACAATATTGATTAAGGTGTGTGTGTGTGTGTGTGTGTGTGTGTGTGTGTGTGTGTGTGTGTGTGTGTGTGAGTGTGTGTGACTGTGCAGCCAGAGCTGTGCTCCACTCTCACACACATAGAGATGCGTCTGTTGTAGGGAGGGGCCGGTGCTCTGTGTGACTGGACAATCACAGATTGTGAAGACAGTCAGTTACCCAATGAGGATTTTCCTTCAGCACGAGCACAGATTTTGATGAGTTTTACTTGTTTGATCGTACTTGTCACAAATGCTTTATCCATACCAGATACTCATCAAAAAAGGAGTATCCGGCTGAACCCTAATAATAACAGTCAAAACGTCCCATGTAGTCCACAATTTAGTGGTACCATTTGATTCTGTCCTCTCCTTTAAACCTCAGATCAGGTCCCTGTTCAAAACAGCCTTTTTCCATTTGTGTAATATTGCTTGTCTTTGCCTGATGCTCTCCATGAAAGACACTGAAACTCTGGTCCATGCTGTCATATCATCCCACTCACTTCTCATTGGCCTTCCTAACAAAACTATTCACTCTCTTAAGTCCAAAACTGCTGCCAGATTCATCTCTTGCTCCAAAAAATCAGTTCATATCAGCCTGATTGTTTCCTGTCCCTCTTTGCATTCAGTTTAAACTCCTGCTATTAACTTACAAATCTCTCCATGGTCTAGCACCAGCCTACTTAGCCAAGCATCCTTTCTGCCCTTCCTTAACATATGAATATCATATGAATGACAGATCGTGTCATTTGGCGGGAAAAAAAGCTCACTCACTTGTTTGACTCGGTCTCAAAAATGTGTCTCTGCTTATTTAAGCTCCTCTCACAAATATCTAAAATATATTTAGATTAATGCTATATATAGTTGAAAAGTAGACCCTTTAAGGTTTCTGTGATATGTTTAATTTTGTTTCTAGTATAAAATCTCGTAGAGTTATATAAGTGTTTTTGCAGAATTTTGTTACTTTGCCGCCGGCTGGAGTACAGACTCCAGAGGGTTAAACTGTAAATGGTTTACAAGTGAATTCTACCCACACTTCTATTTCTCACACTACAAAGTCTGCTAGATGATACCTATCCCTAATTGCAGGTGGCTAATGCTACACGGGTAACAATAAGGTGCAATACACAATACTTTATTATTAGGCATTGAGAATTGTACTATAGAGAAGTTGATTATTAGACAAGCAATGCTTATGACAACAACACATGGCCACACCGCTGATGAGGTCTAAAGACTATGGAGGCTGCCATGGCCTACAGGTTAGCAAAGCGGGCTTGGAATCAAAAGCTAAATTCAAGTCTGAAGTGCCACTGAGCAAGGCATCTAACCCCCAAATGCTCCCCGGGTTCTGCAGCAGGTGGCTGGTCTGGTTTAGTTGTGTGTTCACTGTTGCCCCCTAGTGCATATGCTAGTGTGTATTCACTCTACATGTGTGAGGAATTTCGCTATTTCTTCTTCTTTTTTTAAATAACTTTTTGCCAATTTTCTCCCCTTCGCAATGTAGTAGTATCCAATTAACCCATCCCATCCACTAGGGGGCTCTCCCCATCACTTTGCACTGTCCCTGACTCTAGGAGGGTGAAGACGAGCACAAGCCTCCTGCATGTGATGCAGCCACCGTCTCTTTTTGAACTACTGCTGATACACCTTCACTGGGGAGCCAACGCGCTCGGAGGAAAGCGCAGGAATCCCAGCTCCAAAAGGACCAATCAGTAGATGCCTGAGCCAGCAGACATTGCAATGTGTGAGTGATGGGGTGAGAGAGAGAGCGCTATCTACCCGCCCAGAGAGAGCACTGCCAATTTTTGCTCTCAAATTTCCCTATTTCTTCTTATTGCTATTATTAATATGAGACTAAAGGTTAAAGAAGTGTGAGTTGTGTAGTTCTGCAGGAGGTAACGCTTCAGTTTTCAGCTTTTCTGCCCCATCTGACTCAAACTGAAAACCAAAAAACAGCAGAAATATTTAGCTGACCAGTGGAAAAACAGGGAAGGTTCACTTTCAGTGACAGTACAGCAAACATGGAGACATATGAGACATATGAGTTACAGGATTTTTATAATCAAACTGCTTTTTAATAGTCTAAGACAGCTTTCAAGAGCTTAAACAGCTGACCTCTCATCATCAGGCAAGTGAAGCCATCTCAGTATGGTCAGAATCCTCCTCTCCAGTGGAATCACCCTGCAAACACACAGAGAAAAGGAGGAGGGGATTCATTCAGCCGTCCAACAAAACAGTGGCTTCTTTGTGGCGTAAGACAGCAGACACTGAAGCTCTGCACATCAGACTGCATGTGGAAGAGGGCTTCATCCATGTTCTAGTGCCACTCTTAGCAACAGCTGACTTTGTTCTGGCTTAATGTCGTGACCTCGGGTTAAGGCCTGACCTAATCTCAGCCAGCTCGGCTCTGGAAAATGAAAGCAAACAAATCGGGTTACATCTGACTTCAGAACCGTCCTGTCAGTGTCAGCAGGAATAAAGAGAAAGAAAGAGAGAGCGAGAGGAAAATAAACACAGGCTTTTGTTAGTTTATGTAAGCTAGGAGGACAAAAGGGCAAAACAGTTCAGCAGAGTCCTGTTGCACACAGACAAGGATGAATGGACCCTGTGTGTGTGTGTGTGTGAGGGCTTTGTTTGGGTAAATGCCTGGAGGGAACAGGAATACATGTGCTTTCTGGATCATGTGCACGGTGATCCCACTTCTCCACCACATTCACTTTTAGAACCAAAAATCTGACCAAGAAAAGGAGATCAGTGACCATTCAATCATTCTTCCATCCGCTTTGGAGTCTTAATAATCAATCAAGGATCAAAGAAGTTAAAGATAACGAGGTATTAGCTTGAAACGGTATAACTGAGAAGGTATACAAACCACATGCTTGTGCTCTGTACACACCAGCTAGCAAAAAGTAACACTTTCTCAGCTATCTCAGGACTCTCAAGGCTTGATTACTGCAACTCTTCCTTTACATCAGGCCCTCGTAACTGATCAAGGTCAGTCTACAAAGTTCACCCATTGTGCTCCACTGCTGTGTTCCATTCTCATTTACTTAGATCACAGGGTGCTGGCTTCTTGATAGTTCCCAGAATTCAGTAATCATCAGTACGGGAAAAGCCTTTTCTTATAGAGCCCCTCAACTCTGGAATGACCTTCCAGACAATGTTCTGGACTCAGTCACAGTCTCAGTCTTTAAGACTATGCTGAAAACATATGTTTAGTTTAGCTTTTGGTAATTAATACTTTACATTATAGAAAGGTTGTAGGTCCAGGGGTGCACTGGTGTAGGAATTTATAGTGAAGTGAGATGCTGGGGCTGTCATACCGCTGCTCACGCGATCACTCAGGTTTGTTGACGGTGAGCAGAGGGATGTCAGTGTCTTGGGGAGCTCCCATGCTTGTTTACCTTCTGGCTCTCTCCTTTTAGGTAGGCTGTTCAAGATAGTTCTGCCGGAGTCAATAGCCACACTCTGATATGTCTCATAATCCCTGTGCTCTATAAACCCAAACAGAACTAATTCTATCGTTGCCTTTTTCTGAGTGAGTGATTGCCCAACGGTCCAGTCCAAGGCTGATGGAAGATTGAATACTATCTCTGCATGATGCCACCTTAGACCAGCTGCTCACTAAGCCACTACTATGATGTGCAAGAGCAGAATCTTCCTTTTACTATTTCATGAGCTGCCAGAAATAACTCCAGAGGCTTCAAAATGTGGCCGTGTACTCTCTGTCCACATGCTTTAAATGGAGGAAGCCCAGGCATGAAAACATCCTCTAAACCTTCATTTCTGCCTTGTTTCCTACCCACACTCCTGCTTCTCCATGCTTCAGTACCATTTCTCAGGCCATCTCATTCCCTCTAGGCAGTCTGGCACTACAGCTCTTAGCAGACATTGCCCAGGACTCCACCCATCTTCAAATATCCCCCTCTTTTAGTCATTCATTTATTTTCATAGAACATATACTGCAGTCATGATCTGAACTAGTAAATTACACTCTAATTTGTATTCCATCAAGGCATCTACACAGTCTTATCAGAATATTATGACCACATTCCTAATAGTGGGACTAACCACCCTTGGATTGGATGAAACTAGAAAGAGGTCTGTATAAGGTGATGGAAGTAATCCAGAGACACTCCCGCAGCAGAGCTTTTTGTACTACTCACTAGAGTAGTCATTTCACTCTGGCATCATTGCCCTGTGAGGCACCACTGTTATGCTTTTGGGAGGCACTCAGTGTACAAGAAGTGCAGTCTTCATTACGGCAGCTCTGCAACATCCCACAGTCAGTCATTTTTTTTTCAGTAATATCAGAATAATATTATTCAGTATATTCAGTAATAATAATATTCATTATTCAGTAATATCCCTTTTATCATGTCCTTTTGGATATCAGTCACATCATGATGACGGTTTTACACTCTTTTACAACTGACTGGTGTGCTCACTTATTCATACGTCCCAGCCTGAGTTAATTATATATACATACATACATACAGTGGGGAAAAAAAGTATTTGGTCAGCCACTGATTGTACAAGTTCTCCTACTTAGAAAGACGAGAGAGGTCTGTAGTTTTTATCATAGATACACTTCAACTATGAGAGACAAATGAGAGAAAAAATCCAGGAAATCACATTGTAGGATTTTTAAAGAATTTATTTGTAAATTTTGGTGGAAAATAAGTATTTGGTCAATAACAAAAGTTCAACTCAGTACTTTGTAACATGGCAATGACAGAGGTTAAACGTTTCCTGTAAGTCTTTACCTGGTTTGCACACACTGTAGCTGGTATTTTGGCTCATTCCTCCATGCAAATCTCCTCTACAGCAGTGATGTTTTGGGGCTGTTGCTGGGCAACATGAACTTTCAGCTCCCTCCACAAATTGTCTAGGCCACTCCAGGACCTCTACGGAGCCACTCCTTCACTGCCTGAGCAGTGTATTTGGAATAATTTTCATGCTGGGAGGCCCAGCCACGTTTCATGTTCAATGCTCTTACAGATGGAAGGAGGTTTTGGCTCACAATCTCAGAATACATGGCCCCGTTCATTCTTCCCTTAACACAGATCAGTTGTGCTGTCCTCTTTGCAGAAAAACAGCCCCAAGCATGATGTTTCCACCCCCATGCTTAACAGTAGGTATGGTGTTCTTGGGATGCAACTCAGCATTCTTTTTCCTCCAAACATGGCGAGTGGACTTGAGTACCAAAAAGCTCTATTTTGGTCTCATCTGACCACATGACCTCCTCCCATGCCTCCTCTGGTCATTGGTGAACTTGAAATGGGCCTGGACATGTGCTGGCATGAGCAGGGGGACCTTGAATGCCCTGCATGATTTTGAACCATGATGGCATAGTGTGTTACTAATGGTTCTCTTTGAGACTGAGGTACCAGCTCTCTTCAGGTCATTGATCAAGTCCTCCTGTATAGTTCGGGGCTGACTCCTGACCTTTCTCAGAATCATCCTTACCCCATGAAGTGAGATCTTGCATGGAGCCCCAGACAGTCATCTTCTGTTTCTTCCAGTTTCTAATAATTGTGCCAACAGTTGTTGCCTTCTCACCAAGCTGCTTGCCTATTGTCCTGTAGCCGATCCCAGCCTTGTGTAGGTCTAAAATCTTGTCCCTGTTGTCCTTAGAAAGCTCTTTGGAGTGTGATTTATTGAGAGTGTGGACAGTTGCCTTTTATAGACATAAGTTCTGCAATTAATACAAGTAATTAGTGCAGAATAGGAGGCTTCTTAAAGAAGAACTAACAGGTCTGTAAAAGCCAGAATTCTCGCTGGTTGTTTATTGACCAAATACTTATTTTCCACCATAATTTACAAATAAATCTATAAAATCCTACAATGTGATTTCCTGGATTTTTTTTCTCATTTGTCTCTCATAGTTGAAGTGTACCTATGATGAAAATCACAGACCTCTCTCGTCTTTTTAAGTAGGAGAACTTGCACAATCAGTGGCTGACCCAATACTTTTTTTCCCCACTGTACATACATACATACATACATGTTTGATTAGCTGCTTCATGTTGACTTACCAAGGCCAGAAGAAGGTGCCTGCTTTCACATCCTGTTTCTCTGCTGTTATCCAGATCTAATAGGAAGAAAGTGGAAACTTCAATAAACAATAATGAAGCATCTGTTTAGAGCCCAATCCTTACAGTTATGATATAGTACACACCACACTTTAGTAGCTTTTCATTAAAGCAGCATTATGTCCAAAATTGTTCTTGGAAGTAATCATTAAATCAGAGGTTTCCAAACATACAGCCATATAATATTTGCTATAAACTGCAAGCTTTGTAAAAAGCTAAATAAGAGCTACAGAGCTTTATATCACAGTAAATAGGTTATTTTTGTTGTTACTGTTGGCAGTCACACTTGTCTTGGTTCAGGGTTGCTATGCTACTCACCTTATCCACAACAGGATGCTTATTTTTGTAAGCCATGATTAGTCAGACGTGTACTCACTTTGACCAGCATGTGCTGTTGTTGACTTTACTAAACACATCTTAGCACATTTCCAGTATGTTCTACTAGTCAACACTCCTATATAAATAAATATTATTTCCCAGACTGTTAGATTTCTCAACATCCATCTGAAGTGACACACCAACATGAGTCCACTGCTACTAATATATACCTTTACTGTATCATTTCACCATTTACACCATTACTGCTGTCTATAACTGCACATCTCCACAACACACTGTTGGATGCTTTTCTGTTCTGTTCTGTATAGTCTATATACACCAATCAGCCATAACATTAAAACCACCTCCTTGTATGTACCAGTGGTGGGCTGTCAGGGCCTGTAAAGCCTTCTCTGCTGGCCTAAGAAATATCTGAATCACAAACTGATGTTAATTATATTTTGTCCATGAATACTTTTTAAATAATTCCAAATTGTCCGCTTCCTTTTATAGCTTTTCTGATGGTTGCGCTGTTTCCAGACATGTATTTTCATATTAAAGCATTTAACCAATTACATTTCAGCCATCATTTGTTGCCAGGCAGGGTCATAGTCAAAGATGTCTGCCTGAGGCCTTAACACTTCATTCTGCAGGGCCTCTAACACAAAATAAATGTCGATGAAACTGTTGCTTCAACCAATCAGATTTTGAGTTGGTGTCACCAGGGCCCTCTAGCAGGCATCTGGCAACATCAGCACATTCAGACCCATTGTTTGGATAGTCAATCTAGTTAGCATTAGCTTCGATGTTGATAGGAAAGGACTTCTTGATGGAACTGAAGTGCACGGATAATCTGTACGACAGAGTAATTGCACTGTTTTTGAGGAAAGAGAGGAGGATGGATTTTGTTTACAAATACAGTAATCTGATTTTTTGGTGAGTAAAATGTTGCTATTTTCCAAAATAATGATTCAAGTTTATGAGGTTATTTCTTGATGTTTTTTATAGTAGAAGGAGATTTGTTCACCCCTGGTTTGTTTATTGAATAAAGGCATTTGTTAAGGCTACAGGAGTTATCTGTCTGCGATGCTATGACTCTTCATACTGTATTTCTGCATATTAAAAGGTTTTAATAACCACAAATTATTTTCTGAGGGGCAGATTGATTCAGACAAAGCATTACTGAAGGCCTAGATGAGAAATGTATGGTCCGCCACTGGTTTGTACACTGTACACTCATTGTCCATTTTAGCTCCACTGATCATATAGATTACAGACTGAAGTCCATCTGTTTCTCTGTATACTTTAACCTTGTTCATCGATAGTGGGAACCCTCACAGGACAATCACAGTGCAAGTATTATTGGTGGTGGGTTATTTTTAGCACAGTAGTGACGCTGATGTGGTGGTGGTGTGTTAGTGTGTGTGGTGTGTTCACTGTATATATACAGTATCTATAAAACGCAATGAGTCATTCATAATTGTGGAGGTACATTGTGTTGATTGCAGGTTCCATGTGTTGAGCAAAAATGTGACTTCAGGGTGAACCGTTGCATTAATGTTCTCACTGATCAACAGCAGAAGGTTGAACTCACCGGTTGCCCCCCCCACCAGCGATGATTAAGCTTCTCTCTCCCACGCAGGTTAAAGTTTGCATCAAAAACTGGATCGTGCATGGTGTTGCCCACAATGCCATGAGACTCCGGGTACAGGCCCTACACGGAGACAAAGCCATAAAAATTCAACTTCAAGTACAATCTTTACGCTCGAGCTGAAACTTAAGGCTATCTTTAACTTACTGTGGCTAGTGTGTACAGGTTTGGGAACGTTTTAGAAGGGTACATTGGCCTCATATGAGCGGCGTGGGTCCCACATGTCTCTGTGAAAAAGCAATGCATTAGAGCAAATGTACCTGGACTAAATTTAGAATAGCTGTCCGGTGTATCTCAAAAGCCAGAGGGGGTCAGATAACAGCATCAAGCAGCTTAACTCAAGTATGTAGGGATGCACAACAAGACTGTGTGTTAGCAATAACCTAGCAATGTGATGCATGGGTTACAATACAATTTACTGTGTTTTTTTCATCTAATTTTAAGCTAATTTTATGTAAAATCAGTGACGCATTATTATTTGTTTTTAGTGGAAGAGTCTAATGGCAGAAGAGAGATTACAACACTGCCATCTAGTGGTCGGGGGTTTAAACACAACACAATATACATCACTGCCTGCTATGACTCTTTACATGTAAACAGACAATAGATAACATCAGAACAAAGAAACCATTATGACTAATGTAAATTAGCCACATTGCATGTTTATGGTGGTAGTAATTTCAGGCTCCTGTAGATGGCGCTGTATGTAGATGATCAGGCTATAAATACCTGAAAGGTGTGTGACAGGATTCATAGATTGAGGTGTTACAGTGTTATGAATGTGTGTTAAATGGCTCACAAAGCAGATGTTAATGATAAAGGAGTGATTGCATTTGGGTGCCAAAGGTCAGAGTGCGAAGGAAGTAGCAGAATTTGCAGGTGTATGGAAGCGTACAGTCATACAGGTCTACCAGCAGTGGTAACAATGTTAGTCTACAGGACATTCTCATCAGAATTGTGGCTGAAAATGGAAAATGACAAACAGGAAGTGTGAATGAAAATCTCTTCAATTCCAGACAAGAATTGCTTCAATGCAGGTCCATCACTTCCAGTTTCTGAAAGAACTCTCCACAGAGACCCGCAGACCATCAACAACAAGAGGATGGAAGACAGCGTGGATTCCAAAACATAATTTTTATCAAACAGAACTTACAAACAGACTGTGACTGTGATACAAACTGTGATTTGGACAACAAATACAGGCATGGAGACATTATATGATGTATAATACTATCAGAGAACTGTATATTGACTGACCAGGGACTCAAAGATACAAGGGAGCTAAATAGCAAAGCAATTAGACCTGTAATACATTTTACATTTTTCATTTGAGGCATTTAGCAGACGCTTTTATCCAAAGCGACTTACAATTGGGGGTTAGGTGCCTTGCTCAAGGGCACTTCAGTCGTGACCTGCCTGGGGATCGAACCGGCAACCTTCAGGTCACCAGACCAGATCCTTAACCACTAGGCCCCGGCTGCAGGGCTGTGATCAGATAGGACACAGGTGTAAACACGTGACGTGACGTGGCTGGGGGTGGAGACATGACGTGGACAATGTAAACAGACAGCACATGGAGACTTGACAACATGTAAACACACACAGAACATATGACAGAGACATAGATGAGGCAGGGGGTGTGGCCAGGGTCACACATATGGAGCAGAGTGGTGTTATTAACATCTGATTTCCACACATTGAACGAAACATTCACTGCACTGTATCTCTTCTTAATCCATGAATTCTGTTACACATCCCAGAGGTATTTATAGCCCCTTGATCCTCATGCAGCGCCACCTGCAGGAGCCTGAAGTTACTACGACCTTAAACATGTAAGGTGACTATTATTTTGTCTGGGGAGCTTATAGTGGAGCATTAATTTAAAAAACAGCACATTTAGACACTGTGCAAGTTTTATTGACTTTCTGCACTTGTGATCCACTACAAACAAATGTTATATATCTCCATGTCTTCAGCATTAGCATTCCCAACATGTATGCTCTTTAGAAGAACTATACTAGAGTATGCATATATCATATTATTTTATTGGCTCATACTTAGTTTGTGGATGTTGGGAATAACAGATTTTCCTTTCTTCATGTATGAGGCTCGAAATCCATCCAGTGACAGCATGATCAGAGGAGGACGCACAAACCTGCACAGAGACTTGCCTACATTAGTGCTTAAGTAGGTTATAAATCCTATTTTAAGTCACTACTGGTGTGAGGAAAGTACAGGTGCTTTAACAGAAAACGTCACTCACCCTGCTGGGCATTCTGGAGCCTGAATTTCCTCACAGTCTCCGTCTACCCACTGACTCTCACCTGCAAACACAACACACACTAAACAACAAAGCTTCTCCAGGAGAAAATGTCTACACTCAAATTCACTACACATGTACAGTGAATAACTGTTTGTGATTTAAGTTCATGTTCTAGCCCAGGTTAGGTTTGGGATGCAGCAGACATTGTTATGGTGGTCCTTTGTTTTAATTGATTTACAATTAATTTAGCTGATGGTTGATATTGTGGCTGAATTGTATTAGTTTTTTCATATTGTGAGCTAAATCACACACCTCCAGGACATCTAACATAATTTAATGACCCAATCAGACGTGTCCAGAAAAAAATCTGAGTTCTGCCTAAAACACGCCCCTCACACAGAACTAGGCCAAAACTGAAAGTGTCCAAAATCAGACACTTAAAGAAGTTATAAATTGTAAAAAATATTTAAATCTTCATTTGATTGTTATTT
>BRDA01012954.1:21048-32140 GCA_036984385.1 Crenuchus spilurus | reverse complement strand
ATGTACTCTGCACAATGACAATAAAGTTCAATCTAATCTAATCTAATCTAATCTAATTTATTTTAGTGATTAATAGTGTTTATTTGGGTTGTAGCCAAAAAACTGATTTGTATCTTGTATTTGGTCCGGTACTGTCTGTCAGACCTTTGCAGAGGGATTTGTAGTTGGTGCAGCAGTCTCCTTTCTCCAAACAGTCTTCCGAACACTGACATGCATAGTCTTCATTTCGGCTCTCTCCACAGCGCTCAGCACTGCATTCAAAACCTCCAGCTTCAAACACACACACACACACACACACACACACAGACACACACACACACACACATACACACAAAGGCAAACTTTAAATAATGTATACAGACAAAAAATTCTGCATCTGCATCAGAGTAAACATCAGGACTGTGTTGCAGAAGGCATGTGTGTTCAAAAGCTTGGCCTGATGCTGACAAATGACATTGTTTCTAATAAGGTGACACTATGGAAACCCCTGGGTGTCACATAATTAAAGAGATTATATATATATATATATATATATATTAATAGAGCTGATGATGTTGGTTAAACCTCAAATATCTTCACGGATTATACATTATTGTGTAAAAATATACATAAAGCCAGCCTATGATGACATCACCAAGGTTGTTAACTCATTACCATAAATCATCAAATACATTTTACACTTTATTAACTTTGATATTTAAATCCATCACATAAGTAACTGAATAAAATAATTATGACTTTAACGCTATTTCACAGATTGTCGTCATTGTTTCATTTAACTCTTTTCACACCCTGACAGCAAAATTATTTTGGCCCACATTTGGCCCTCATTCCCCATTTCATTTGGCCCACTTGCCGTATGGATTGATGACACTTGGGCGGACTGCTCCTGGTTGCAAGACGTGGGCCACATATATGCCAGATTAGGTACACATATCAGCCAAATGTGGGTAACACTGCCATATCTCTGCCAGAAGTGGACCACATCTGTTTTAGAACATGTGGGCCAAATAGGTGTTTTAATATGTGGGCCACTGATGGCTCATATGTAAGTATCACTGCCATATCTCTGCCAGAAGTGGGCCACATCTGTTACGGTACATGTGGGCCAAATGTATATTTTCAATATAAAGGCATCATTTGGTTCACATGCAGTTTGCCATGCTGACAATGGGCCAGAACTGCCATTTCTCAGCCAGAAGTGGCCCACATCTGTATGCTATTTGGGCAGAGTGGTTGGATCAGCATGTGACATTGTAGCTTTCTATGTTCAGTCTTGTTCTCTGTAAAAGACGTTCCCTGCTACACTGAATGAACTTTGAATTACTACGATTAATCCAATAAGCTACTTGTATCTGTTTTTGTTGTTGTTCACTTTGTTACCTCATTTGAAAAGTGCCAGTACAGCTTTACATCACATGAAAATGTCATCATGAATTGAACAACAGAAATAGTCCAAATTTATTTGAAATGCTTTAAATCTTGGACTTCCATTAGGTTACTATTATACTAAGGTTTTGTTTGGATAGTGACAATATTCTTCCTGTTTTGTTTTATTTTTTTGTGAAAAGGTGTGAAACCTCCCGTCACAGCCTTATCTCTGTGTCAGTCTCATGTCCATGTGCTGTTTGTTTATGTTCTGTCATGTCTCCACCCACGTCACGTCATGTCTAGTCTCTTCATTGGTTTTACCTGTCTTGTCATTTCACAGCCCTGGTTCCCTATCATATCTAATTATGTTTGTTCTAAAGCAAAGGTCGGCAACCTGTAGCCACGTGCGGCTCTTTCATCCTCATGCTGCGGCTCCCTGTGCACGGACGTAATTTGGTGGGGTGACAGTGTGGACATGTTCCCTGCACTTTTTCAACAGGCAGTTTTGGTCCCCTGCAGTTTATACTGTCCAAAAACAATGCTACGCTATATTAAATTAAGATGAGTCGAGCACTAGGACCCAGCAGAAATCCAAGCCACTCAATCTGAATCCTGTTTCACTTTAGACCGCCCACAAGCTCACCGATTGGCTCTGTTGTTTCTTGCTAATGTGTGATTGGTCATCTCCACTGTCACTCCATCAAACAGGATCTGGACTTATAAGCCGGTGTTTTGCAAGTTAGCCAGCAGTTCGTGTTCACCTGCCACTGTAAGTTGTTAACATGTTGAGCGTTTGTTCTGCCTGTGTCACGTCAGCTAGACGTATGTTAATATCAGAGAGTTCATATTAAAATTAATTAATATTTACATTTGAGTGTGTGTCTGTGTGCGTGTGTCTACCAGTCTGTGATAAGTCATGTATTTACATGCCTCTAACTGTAACGATTGTCAAAATAATTTTGAATTTCTGCTTACTTTTACTCAAAAATACGTTATAATTTTATGCAAATGAGGTCTACTGACCATACAGTCCAAACATAAGTATAAAATTGGTGGTAATGAGTTGGAGTGAAGTTGACTGAAAACACAGAATTTGGTGAAAATTTTAAACTACATGTTTTTAACAGTTTATTAATATTTAATAGTAATATTTAATAATGTATTATTAATATATTTGCGGCTCCCAGTGTTTTCTTTTTCGTGGAAACCGAGTCCAAATGGCTCTTTAGTGTTAAAGGTTGCCGTCCCCTCCTCTAAAGGTTCCCTGTTGTGTCACAGTCCTCGTCTGTCATTGTAATGTCAGTCATAGTATTTTTCCTAGTTCACATGTGTTTCCACAGTCAAGTCACTGTTATTGTAAGACATTAGGAAGTCACCCACCTCCTCCACCGCTTCCTGCCAAAAGGTTTATTTTTTATTTTATTACAGGCAAACTGTCATATTTCAAAACCTTTTTTTGTTTTAATGTTTTGGTTTGAATAGAAGTTATCAAATTTGAAATGAATGAACATGGCATTGAATGTTAAATTCAATTTAAACTGTTAAGTTGTGTCTATATGTCAAAATAAACAAGATAACAACACTGAGAAAGTCAAAATCTGAGACGTTCTACCTCAGCACTATACGACTGCACTCACCAGTTTTGAGACACTGATCATCAAAGTCAGAGCAGCAGCTGTAGTACGTCTTACACAGGTTATCACACCTGCAACCTGGAGGCTCCGCCTCAACCAGCTCAAAGCACCGCCCTTTACATGAGCCTGCGGAGCTCACCCATTCAGATACTGTCAGACATGAAAAGAACACAAAATAAATCCACAAGAATCATATTCAATCATAGTCATATGTGAGAATCTGCTACAGGTTGTGAACTCATTTCTGGGTGTTACATCCTATGAAATGAAGCAAAACATTTACTTAAACTTTAAATACAGTTACTGCAGCTATGGCAGCTGAGAATGTCCTTCTCGGTGTTCTTGTTGATGAAATTGGTTTAAATATGTGTTTAGTAAAACAGATACAGTCACTGACCTTGCCATCCACAATGGCACTGTATCTATAGAGGACTTTCTTAGGGCGGGGCTTAGAAACATGTCAGTGTTGATTGGGTTAACACCTCTGACATTCATCAAACACAAAATGTACCTCAAAGCCCATTTCACACTGTTTCAATTAAACATGTCACTGAACACAGAAAATGTAGCAAAATAATCTGCAACATTTCAAGACTGAACGTGTTAACCAAACACTCCAAAAACCAAACTTTAGACCTAATTAACATAAGGCTGGAGACTTATTCTTTAGTTAATAGCACTGATGTTAAAGAAAAAAACTAGCTACTATGAAAACATTATTGAATATTGTCATTCTTCATGTTGGATGAGTCACAGAGGCTCTCAACATATCTGAGCTACACCAGCTAACAAAATCATTTTCGATGTTTCTGGGTGTTGTTAACATCTGAGAAGATATCTCCGCCTTTTCAGTCATGTGCATGATGTTCATGTGTTCATTACTAGTGAAGGGGTTGGCTAACCCTTACCATAACAATAACCCTAACCATAACCCTTACCATAACCCTAACCTTAACCATAACTCTAACCTTAAATCTTACCATAACCATAAACCTAATCATACACCTTACCATTATCCTAACCTTAACCCTTACCATAACCACAACCCTAACCACAACCATAACCATAACTCTAATTCTTACCATAACCACAACCCTAACCTTAACCATAACCTTAACTCTAATCCTTACCATAACCACAACCCTAACCTTAACCATAACCATAACTCTAATTCTTACCATAACCATAACCCTAAACTTAACCATAACCATAACTCTAATCCTTACCATAACCCTTACTATAACCATAACCTTAACCATAACCTTAACTCTAATCCTTACCATAACCACAACCTTAACCATAACCATAACTTTAATCCTTACCATAACCACAACCCTAACCTTAACCATAACCATAACTCTAATCCTTACCATAACCACAACCCTAACCATAACCATAACTCTAATCCTTACCATAACCACAACCCTAACCTTAACCATAACCATAACTCTAATTCTTACCATAACCACAACCCTAACCTTAACCATAACCTTAACTCTAATCCTTACCATAACCACAACCCTAACCTTAACCATAACCATAACTCTAATTCTTACCGTAACCATAACCCTAAACTTAACCATAACCATAACTCTAATCCTTACCATAACCCTTACCATAACCCTAACCTTAACCATAACCTTAACTCTAATCCTTACCATAACCACAACCTTAACCATAACCATAACTCTAATCCTTACCATAACCACAACCTTAACCTTAACCATAACCATAACTCTAATCCTTACCATAACCACAACCCTAACCTTAACCATAACTTAACTCTAATCCTTAGCATAACTACAACCCTAAACTTAACCATAACCATAACTCTAACCTTAAATCTTACCATAACCATAAACCTAATCATACACCTTACCATTATCCTAACCTTAACCCTTACCATAACCACAACCCTAACCATAACCATAATCATAACTCTAATCCTTACCATAACCACAACCCTAACCTTAACCATAACCATAACTCTAATTCTTACCATAACCACAACCCTAACCTTAACCATAACCATAACTCTAATTCTTACCATAACCACAACCCTAAACTTAACCATAACCATAACTCTAATCCTTACCATAACCCTTACCATAAACCTAACCAAAACTTTAACTCTTAAATATATGTGTTGAAAGTTGTGCATACTGGTTGTTGTGTTTGTGTGCTGCCATTAGAACCAGGAATACACCAAATATTTGACAACCAGAATTATTCATCTGAAAATGGCAAAAAAACACACTTTGTTTTGGTGGAATAAGTGAAAAGACCAAATAGTTTATACTGAACAATGAAGTTTTTAATGACACTATTACCTATTTGGACATTCTCAAGGACCAATTGCTACAGCTTGACAGAGTGAACCCTAATCTCACATGAGGAAGGCAACATTGTTACCCATTAAACTATATTACCTGCTGTCATTGTGTAAACAATGTAATTTAAATAATTATGTAATTATGTCTCAATAGAACTGCAGAATAACAGTAATAACTCTACAATTCTAAGGTACAAAACAGTAAATATTTTTGCTACTCCTCTGGTTATATAAAAGGTTTTAACCAATGATAGACATGAGCAGGATGGTTTCAGTCTCACTTTTAGTGTGCGATGGACTATCATCCTTTTCTCCTGTTGGCTGGTTAGCCTGAAACACGTAACCCACACACACACGGGGGCCAAACAAGACAGAGAACACAAAAACTACCTGTGGAGAGAAGCATAAATTAAAGTTTGCACACATACACAAAAGGTTAGCTTTCAGATTCACACCAAGGCAAGTTGTAACAGTACGTTATATATATATATATATATATATATATGCAAAATAATATTTTCATGAACAAATTATTAGTAAATTTAGTAGTATTTTGCATACTTGTGTCCACAAAGCTGCATTTTTCATTCCTAACAACTGCTTTCCCTGTAAATGTAGTGTTAAAAATGTGGTGGCACCAAGGACGCTAGTCCAGCACATGTATACCCTGTTTCCACAGGCATGTCATATGTGTGCAGCATGTGGTTTTGCATTGTCTTGTTGAAAAATGCATAGACATCTCTGGAAACTATGTCATCTTAAGGATATGTTGCTCTAAAATCTTTTCAGAGTGTAAATTACAAGAGCACCGACACAACTCCATGCCATGACAGACCCTGACTTTTGGACTTGTTGCTGATAACAATCTGGATGTTCTTTATCATCCTTGGAAGTCCACCCAGTTTTGTTTGAACATTTCAATAATTTTCTCACAGATTGGTTGACAAACTGGAGATCCTCTGACCATCTTTGCTTATCCAAGACTCAGCATTTTATGGATACTGCTTTTGTAACAAATAATGATTACAATCACCTGTTTGACATCACCTGTTTGAAATCTCATAATTATTTTGTTTTGTTTTTTTACTTCATTACTAGCCCTCATTTGCCTCAACAGAATTAACTCTCTCTACCTCCATCTGTGTAACTCCACATGCAGCTTGAGAAATGGCATTTTTGTGAGATAGAAAGAGAACAAAACCTGTAAATGTGTGGTCACCACTTTGTATTTGAGTGGTTTTATACTGGGTAAGTGCAACTGAGGACTGTGAAAATGTAACTTTTCCTAAAAGGGCTTAATATAGACTGTCAGTAATAAAGTAGATGAGGAAAAGAGTTTCTGCACAAAGCTGCTACATTCTTGTTTGAATTTCTGGTTCCACTATAAATGGTGCAGCAGTTATTTTCACGCAACTATGATTTTCCCATTCCACCTTAAATTGTGTAGCAGTTATATTCATGCAACTATGATTTTCACATTCCACCTTAAATTGTGTAGCAGTTACATTCATGTATCTATGAATGTCCCATTCCACCTTAAATTGTGTAGGAGTTACATTCATGCACCTATGATTTTACCATTCCACCTTAAACTGTGTAGGAGTTACATTCATACATCTATGATTTTTCTATTCCACCTTAAATTGTGTAGCAGTTACATTCAACTGGGCAAATATTTCACATTCCACATAACTGGAGAACACATTTCATTCGCCTGGTTAGAAATTCAACTTTTACAATTTACAGATTTGAGATTCAGAAGCAGTTTTTCGGCTTAAAGCGACTTTGTGTAAACAAATCATCGCCTCAATACAGTGCTAGTTAGTTTTTAACCAGTCTGCATGTAAGTTACATGGTTATAATCTGGTTTAGTGTCTGAATGTGGGCTTACAGTGCTGCATGAGTGGAGAAAGAATTGATTCTTCAAATTTCTGAGTTGGCTGAGAGTCAAAGTTGACTCTTAAAAAGCTGTTTGTGATGACAAAGCTTAATTCTCATTGGCTAGAAGTGGAGGTGTGGTGAGCAGGAATAGCCAATCAAACTAATGCTGCTGAGCAGGACCGTTTAGATAGATAGAAAGGTGATGATATAGGTATCACATGCAATAAAATGGTTTGAGAACGTAGACATCACAACTCTAGTTCCCATCACCACCACTGCAAATAATTCTTCAGTAGCTTCTCCACAATACATCCACTCAATGTGGTGTAAGAAACAGGAAGACACTGCAGTGCAGGTGTACAAATGCTGATCTAGAGCAAGAGTCATGGGGTGATGATGCTGCCCTTCACTCCCACAGTCCCCCCTCCCCCCGCCCACCTCCAGTCCATCTGAAGGCCACAAGTCAGAAAACCAGGTTTGGCTGCAGTGTTGCAGTTTACTGACCTTTCGCCCAATCATGTTACAAACCATGATCACTTATTGGACCACAGAGCACATTGAACTCTAAAGGTCTCATTGTAGGCACATGGTTCAGTTCCTCACCGTCATAACTACAAAAGTACAGGTTCATAACAAAATTGTCACAAAGACAATTGGACAATAGCAAAAATATTGAAAATTAAATACACAAAATTGGTAATACCTTCTATACTATTAATTATTTTCATTAAAAAGTAGATGCATGAGTTTGACACAGTAGTTTACTGTATTTTGTTGTGTTTTTGTTGCCAGTTCTATGGATTATAAAGATTGAATTTTAAAAAATTTGGACATGTGTCTGTTCTATCAAATAAACATTTGGCTTTAAATTGATTTTTATTCCGATAAATAAAATATAAATAAAATAAATTTTTATTGACAAAAAATATTTGTATTCCTTTAAATTGATGATTTTTAGTCCGACTTTTTTTATTTGATATTGACTATTGTGATATTACACTTGATATTGGTATCAAAATCGAATTCTGACGGCCAAAGCAGTTAAGGATGCACCAAATATTTGGCAACCGAAATTATTTGGGCAAAAATATATAAAAAAAAAAAAAAAACACTTTCGATTAAATGAAAAGACCAAATAATGTATACCGACCAATGATGTTTACATTGTGACCTTTCTGGACATTCACAATTGTGCTTTTCCTCACCAACAAAACACAGATTCACCAGCACAGTTACAGTTTGGTGGCAAAATGGAAGAAGACAACAAACTACAAACACAACCTTTACTAAACTGCGCTTGTTATGATGAAGCCAGAATACAGCGGCTTAGCTTTGTGTTTATGCTCGGCGGCTGCAGTGTTAGGGATCGTCTCACAAGTACTGTAGCCAATGACACTCGCATTAAACACACAAAACATCCATGTGACTTACATCATTCATTTTAAACATTTTCATCATTTTATTAAATATTAGTAATAATGTAACATACATGCATCTTCATACATATTCATATATTATTGTCTCTGTTTTACATACAATTATAAAAGAATCATCAATTAAACTTAAGTTATTAAACCTAATGACATCAAAACAACTTATTAAACTACAGACATTCATTCCTTACTAACTACAACACTTATTTTGGGAAATAGTTTACTAATAGTTACTAATTTTGTAATCATTTATAGAAATGAAAAACCATGTTTGGTTTCAGATTAAACTTATTTTAAATATTTAAATATTTAATTTTAAAATTAAATTTATTAAATATTTTGGTGCATCCTTATAGCAACAAGTACTAAATCATCAATATTAATGGCTGAACAACAAGACTAAGTAGTTAATCTCTTAAGCCTAAACATAACACAAAGTTGCGATGCCCTGTCACAGGCCTGAGTCTACAGACTTAACAGAGAAGAACAAGTACAATATCACTAAAGCCAAGAAGTAAAGAAGCCTAATGGGAAAAGGGTTTTTCACTAAACAATGACGTATCAAGCCAAAGGTTATTCCACCAGATTCCACATGAACAGACCAAAGCAACAGTTTGTTGCATTTGTGTTATCAGTGGTGAGCTGGATGTTGTTGGGATAGCACAGAAATTTCAGCCCTTATGATGAGAACCATTCACGTCCTGCCCAGCAACTCTGAGCTTTGGCAACACAGACGGATAGAGACAATGATTCTAAAGAAGACTCCAGAGCAAACACCAGATTAAATCTCTTTAATCTCCAGAATAAAACTGCTTGTTTCTTTTCATACCACTGTCAAACAGCAGCTTTAGTCATTTCACGCCAAATAATTTTACACCACATTTTTTCTACATAATGCAATACTGATCATCACCCAATTTGGGCCGGTTCCATGTACTGCATCTTTCCTCTCCCTAATCCAGTTGCTTCAGGTTTCACTTTTAATTTTTTCTTTTGCAAAAACACTCATTTTAATCAGATTTCACTATCACTACAAAACCACACGGAAAGTAACTATGTTTACATTTTGCAACAAATATTTGTCTCCTGAGGTAAAACGATTGCTGTCATGTTACTACTATGTTAACAGAGTAAGGGCGGATGTTGGGACTCTCGTTACGATATTCATGTCAACCCAGCTAACACAAAAACTTTCCAAGAACATTGCGAGAAAGTTCCATTTAGGTTATGCGAATGTTATGGTGTATAGTTCTTGCTTGGTTATCAGAACATTAGGTGTGAACATTAGGCTAGAACGTTCTTTGAACATTCCCTTAATGTTATTATTATTATAAACCTGGTCAGGTGAACATTCCAGGAATGTTGTCATTTAACAGAACCATGCAAGAACGATACCAGAATGTTAGTTTATACCCATGTAACACAGAATGTTAAACTAACATTCTGGTATCGTTCTTGCATGGTTCTGTTAAATGACGACATTCGTGGAACGTTCCTTGAAGGTTTTGACTAAAGTTTGAACAAACCTAGATATAATGTTCCAACCTAACATTAGCCTAACGATGAACGAATGTTCCCTGTTTGTCACCTGACCGGGTGTATAATAATAATAACATTAAGGGAATGTTCAAAGAACGTTCTAGCCTAATGTTCACACCTAACGTTCTGATAACCATCTGATAACTCCACACCGTAATGTTTGCATAACCTAAATGGAACTTTCTCGCAATGTTCTTGCAACGTTCTTGTGTTAGTTGGGAAGATAAACATATCTTAGATATTTAATTTTAAGTCAAGTAAATCACAGACATTAAACTACACATATTTTTCTAAAAAAAATAATTAATTTGGCTGAGAATTTTCATTAAAATCAATCTGTCAAAATGTTCATTTAAGTGGCTGATAAAGCTGTGCTCCAGCCCACACTGCACAACATTTGTGAAATGTCTGAATGGAAACTGAGCTAATGGGGGACTAGCTAACAATGACATTTCTGTAGAGTGACCAGACGTCCTCTTTTACCCGGACATGTCCTCTTTTTGAGACTTAAAAAACATGTCCAGGTGGAATTTCACATACGTCCGGGATTTTGTTGTACTCGAGAAGTGTTTCATTCACAAACTAGTCTCACCTCCCCCTATTCCGTTTGGTTCACTTGAGTGAGATGTTACGCTATATTAAATGGAGACCCAGCTGAAATACAAGCCGGTTTCCCTTTAGGCTGCCACAAGTTCATCGATTGGCTCTGCCATTTCTTGCTAACGTGTGATTGGCCGTCGCGGCTGTCACTCCCTCAAATGGAGTCTGGACTGCAATTTGGCCGGCAGTCTGTTTTCACCTGTAAGTTATTAACGTGTTGAGCGTTTGTTCTGCCTGGTTAGCTACTTGAACACCGTCGGATTTCCCTTTGGCCGAACATAAAGTCGACCCAGAGGTAAATT
>BRDA01012954.1:2310-17759 GCA_036984385.1 Crenuchus spilurus | reverse complement strand
GTGGGAATCTCGACTGCATAATTTCTGGTAGTGGGGGACTGCGTTCGCGCTCTCCCCTGATTTCACTGGTTAAAATTAGATACACTATGTATAAAGGTATAATATCTACACGTATCTTTATAGAAAACGTGACTTTTTGTCTTTATATGCTGTTTCTACGTCACTCTTAAAACGTTCTTATGCTGATGCTTGAAGCGGTGCTTTTAACCCTTATATGCATGAGTGACTGGACCCTACACTCTTCCATAAGTAGGTCTTTTATGACCCGCATTAGAATCAGTGTATTTTCATGCCACTTTTGTCATTTTGACTCAAAATAATAATTTATATTCTATTTTGTACTATGTTTTATTCCTCACAAGAATGATGTCTTGTTTGAAATATTTTTATTTTTCACTTAAACATTTTTAGAACATTTTTAAAACAATGAAATGACAATTTCACAACAGCAATGGAACAATGTCAACGTATATAAACATATGTATGTTGTGTAAAATTGTGTATTGTTTTGAAGTGAACCGTGTCTGAACTGAAAAGTAGTTTGGACTCCAACCTGTCTGTACGTCGCTCTGGATAAGAATATACCAAATGCTGTAAATGTACATTTTAAAAGGTTCACAAACTTTCTAGCACAACCGTAAATCTGAGTAACATTAAGAAAATGAAGGTTCATTGCTATGCTACATTCCTGAAAGCCATTGAAAATAAAATGTCCAAGAAACCTCCCACCTTTTTAATGTTTCAACTGAAATAGTGCCTAAACTGCATGATCATATCAAACTGTTATTGAAAGGCAATACAAATATGCATTCAGACGCATTTATGATCATGGTAATTTCTAAGGTAATCATATTTCTTCCCACATTTCTCACAGGTGTATGAATTTACTCCCATATGCAACTGCATGTGGGCCTTCACATTGTTGGGTTGACTAAAGCTTTTTCCACAAACTTCACAGGTAAATGGCTTTTCCCTAGTGTGAACACGCTTGTGCCTGTGGACGTTTCCTGTGGTGTTAAAGGACATTCCACACATTTCACACTTTTGGTTTTTCATCGCTGAATTATGGAGGGTGCTGTATATGTATATGAAGCTAACCCTAAGCTTATTTTCTATCAGTTCTGATTGAGAACACCCATTAGCAAGAGAAGAATGAACAGAAAAATAATAAACACATGGTCAAAATTTGTAGAGCAGTTTTATGAATTACTGAATGTAAACATTCCCTCAGTCAAGTTACAAGGTGATACTGTGGATCTAGTGCCCATCCTTCAACAAGTTGTGCAATTAGAACTAGAACAGCATGACTGTCATTACATCATTTCTGAACACTGGACTGATTTCAATTACATCTGGTATACTGTTATGACCCGGTCTATGGGTACATGTCGCAACAACCGTGATGTGATATGATGAAAGAAATGGGTCTGAGACAGAAAGTAAGCAGATGTAAAATTGTATTATAAGCTTTTGTTTTTTGTGAATATCTGCAACAACATAACACTATTCAGAACTTCAGGTTTGGTACAGGCCAAAATAAACATAAAAACCACACATATCTTTTATGGATCCAAACTACCTTTGCTCAGCAAAAGAAAAGTTATCAGTCTGTCCCATCTCCCTGACTAACCAAAAACAGGAGACAAACCAATGCTAAGAAAAAAAATGGAAACAAACCCTACAGCTGGTGTTATAATGACCTTAAGGCCTCAGTGAAACTACATGAAACAGTGTGGTGATAAATAACCAATTGTTGAACTTACAATATTCACACAGTACAAGTAAGACAAAACACATTACAAATACACAGACAGCAGGCACAAAACAGAAATCACAGGGTTACCTGAGCATGCACAGCAGGTCACCTATATATACCTATTGATCAAAGTGAGTGTAACGTACTGTAGTATGCCAACATATGGGAACAGGGCATACACACAGGAGGGCAGATGGGGTAGAGAAAATGTAAAAGCACCCAAATGTGTGAAGTTATCACTCGGGGCAGAATCAGGAAGCCGTTGCGTCTGGTAGAAGTGCACACCAGACAGAGGGAGGAAGAGAGAGCGAGAGAGAAACATCCACACACAAAAAAAACAGCAGACAACGGAACGCAACATATACAGACTGTCAGCACAGGTGTTCCTCAAAGATGTGTACTCTGCCCACTGCTTTTCTCCCTCTACACCAATGACTGCTCTCCTGTGTAAACACAGTGGTGTCTTAGATCATTCTGCCGATTAAAACTCTTCTCACACTCTGAACACTGATACGGTTTCTCTCCTGTGCAGTGGTGGGCTGTCAGGGCCTGCAAGGCTTTCTTTGCTGGCCTAAGAAATATCTGAATCACAAACTGATATTAATTATATTTTGTCTATGAATACTTATTAAATAATTGTAAATGGTCTGTCTGCTTGCTTTTATAGCTTTTCCAATGTTTCTGTTGTTTCCATACATGTATTTTCATATTAAAACATTTAACCAATCACATTTCAGCCATAATTTGTTGTCAGGTAGGGTCAAAGTCAAAGATGTCTACCGAGGCCTTCACAAGTTGTTCTGAAGCCTCTCTTAACACAAAATAGATGTCGATGGAATTGTTGCTTCAACCAATCAGATTTTGAGATGATGTAATGGGGCCTTCTAACAGGTGTCTGGCAACATCATTGTATTCAGACCCGTTGATTGGATAGTCAATCTAGTTAGCATTAGCTTTGATGTGATAGGAAAGGACTTCATGATGGAACTGAAGCACACGGATAATCTGTTTTTGAGGAAAGAGAGGAGGATGGATTTTGTTTACAAATAATCCAATTTTTGATGAGTAAAATGCTGCTATTTTCCTAAAATATTATAAAATATTAATTATTTTATATAATATAAAATATGTATTTCCTAAATAACTTTGCAAGTTTGAGGTTATTTTTTTTTATGTGTCGCCACGATAGCTGCAGTAGGAGCACTGTTCACCCCTGGTTTCTTTATTCAATAGAGGCATATATTAAGTCTCCAGGAGTTATCTATCTGTGATGCAATAGACCTTTATACTGTATTTCTGCATATTAAATGTTTTTTATAACCATAAATTAGTTTCTGAGGGGGTTCTGCCCTCAGATTATTCAGTTTATTTTAGGTATTCAATTTTTTATTAAGTTTGTACTAATAATTTTTACAAGCAGAGTGAGAAACGCAGTGTTTAACGTATTGTGTTTGCTCATTAATGTGAAAATTTACTATAGTATGCTAATATCTGCACATGGGTTTACATTATAAGAAGCTAATGCTAATGTGCTATTGAATTATATTTTCTCAGGATGACATTGACGTATAAATTAGCTCGCTGTTAAGCTGTCACACTATAGTGAATTTATCAACTGTTATTCAGTGGATTATATTTATTATTTTCAGTAGTTTTTTGCTATTTTGTGTATTGTAGTTTCACTCGCATTTTCACCTGTCATTTTGGACAAAATAAAGGAGCAAGGCGCTCATATCCTGGCTCGTGAGAATTGAGTTTGGCTTGCTGTTAATCTGTATCAACGTAGCAGCTGTGCATAACACACAGGGAGAACAGTATAGAGGGGTAGACTGATTCAGACGGAGCATTACTGAAGGCCTAGGTGTGAAATGCACGGTCCGCCACTGCTTCTGTGTGAATACGCTGGTGTGTTCTGAGACTACTCTGACAAGTAAAACTCTTCCCACACTCTGAACACTGATACAGTTTCTTTCCTGTGTGAATAAACTGATGTTGTTGTAGATGACTCTGTTGAGTAAAACTCTTCCCACAATCTGTACACTGATACGGTTTCTCTCCTGTGTGAACACGGTGGTGTTTTAGAAGATTACTCTTTTGAGTAAAACTCTTCCCACACTCTGAACACCGATACGGTTTTTCTCCTGTGTGAATACGCTGATGTCTTCTTAGACTATTCTGACAATTAAAACTTTTCCTACACTCTGTACACTGATATGGTTTCTCTCCTGTGTGAATATGCTGATGTTGTTGGAGATGACTCTGAAAAGTAAAAGTCTTCCCACACTCTGAACAGTAATATGGTTTCACTCCTGTGTGAATACGCTGGTGTCTTAGGAAACTACTCTGATGATTAAAACTCTTCCCACACTCTGTACACTGATATGGTTTCTCTCCCATGTGAATATGCTGGTGTTGTTGGAGATTACTCTGAACACTAAAACTCTTCCCACACTCTGAACACCGATATGGTTTCTCTCCTGTGTGAACACGATGGTGGCTTAGGAGATGACTCTGACAATTAAAACTTTTCTCACATTCTGTACACTGATATGGTTTCTCTCCTGTGTGAATACGCTGGTGTGTTCTGAGACTACTCTGACAATTAAAACTCTTCCCACACTCTGTACACTGATATGGTTTCTCTCCTGTGTGAATACGCTGATGTGTTCTGAGATTACCCTGACGATTAAAACTTTTCCCACACTCTGTACACTGATACAGTTTCTCTCCTGTGTGAATGAGCTGATGTTGTTGGAGATGACTCTGACGATTAAAACTCTTCCCACACTCTGAACATTGATGTTTGTCTTTTGTTTTTGTGTTTTCCTCCATTTGTCTTTGAGACATATCAGAAGTTCTTTGGGATGCCATATTCTCTTCTTTTATCTCTGATTTCAGCATGTTGATGTATTCCTCGTAGTAGTATTTCTTCAGGTCTTTATGGAAGCTAACACCCGGAACAGAAGGCAACTTTCAACAGTATGTTGTTCATACCTATAGGTGAAAAAGATAAAAAAAGAAGTAAAATTCAAATGTAATAAGATTGTAGTAGGTGAAAGCCTTTGTTCAATGAGCAATGTGAGTTTGATTGTGAAACTATTTGTCCTTTTCTCTTATTTCTGACACAGTAGGCAGTCATTGTGATTGTTAATATTAGTTTCTTGAGCTTATAAATAAATACAATTATTTTAAAGTGTAATCCACTTAAGATTCTTTCATTACATCCAGAAATAACACTTTCATTATGCCGTGACTTCGCTTCTGTTGTGCTGGGAGTGGGTTTGGAGCATTTCTTAAGTTTAATTCATTTTCATCTGCATCATGTTTCTGAATTTACAGCAAATTTGCTGAAATTTAACTGAAGTGCAGGTGTTATTTTGATTGAATTGTTTTGTTACATTTGCAATGAAATTGTAAAATGTAGCATATGAGTGCTCATTTGGAGATGTTTAACTCTGCCACAATAAATAACAGATTAAACTAGAAAAGTGCATTTTGTGATGGAAACGCAGGAAGTTGCGCAGCTAAAATGGCTCACTCCAATCACTATCCCAGGTGGTTGCTAAGGTGTTGCCATGATATTCGTGGCCATTGCTACAGTATTGCTAGGTGGTGACTATGGTATCCATGGTGGTAGCTAAGGTGTTGCTAGGAGGTTGCTATCATATCCGTGGAGGTTGCTAAGGTTTTGTTATGATATCCGCCGCGGCCATTGCAAAGGTGTTGCTACGTGGTTACTATGGTATCCATGGTGGTTGTTAAGGTGTTGCTTGGTGTTTGCTATGGTATCCGTGGTTGTTGCAAAGTGGTTGCTTAGGTGTTGCTATGGAATCTATGGTGATTGCTATGGTGTTTCTAGGGGGCGTTAAGTGGTGTTAAGTGATTGCTGGGTGGTGGCTAAGGTGTTGCTACGGTATCTGTGGTGGTTTCTATTATGTTGCTATGGTATCCGTGGTGGTTCCTATTATGTTGCTATGGTATCCATGGTGGTTCCTAATGTGTTGCTATGGTGTATCTGAGTGGTTCCACACATGTTCCAAAAGGATACTAGGTGAAGCTGAAAATGAATGAGAGTGAATACAAGGAACAAGGGATGAAAAAACAACAACTACAGGCCTGCAGGTCAGTATGGCTATGGACTTGATATCCATTACCTGCACTTATGGAGTACATCAATTCTGGTGGCTGTTGGGACAAAGGAACTCACTGGCTTGAGCGTATGTGAAAATGAATGGGAGGAACAAGGGCAACAAAAGACAACAAAAAGAGTGTGGGTCAATATGGCAGTAGATCACAGCTTGGGGACCTGTCCTAATAGTGTATCAAAAATGATGCGAATTGGTCAAGCAGAAGTACAGTAGATGCATGTACTTTTGCTCCCTATTCATTCTTAATGAGAATAAATTCCAAGATTTAAGAAGTGTTTAGGAAAACCATGTGTCCAATCAAAATTCTGTATACAAGCCCAGATCACACAATCGGGAGTTGGAAGGATGTCAATATCTCGAAAACACGCCAGAAGAATATAAATTGAATAACAAAATATTGCGCATACCAATGAAGAACCGGCACCGTTCTGGTCCAATGCGTCTAAAAATATATTTGGAAATGACATACCTATGACCATGGGTAGTCCAAATCAGGTATCCTGTTATACACTCAAAATGTCTGTGTTACTATAAATGGATGGCAAATAACTAAATATAAACATATAACTATACTATAAACAGAATGTAGTGAATGTACAGGCGTAAAAACAAATAGGACAATGTAAATAATGTAGAGTCCAACTTATTTAAAGCACATACATCAGACAGAGTTAAAATACTCCAGCAATGCAGCTCGCACATCAGCGCCTTCTGGGTTTTGAGGTTCTTGTAACATGTGAACAGGAGGGTTTACCTTTACAAAACAGTGCCAACACGACGACAGATGCAGTTCAAAGCCTCCAGAAAGTTGCTCCTGAACGCTAGCATAGCACATTAGCTGCGCCCGTATTTGTGTCTTTAAAGTAAACATCAGTCTTCTCAGGGTGTTTAACAATGCGCATAACGTTTAAAAGCTATATGTCCTCAGTGTGCTTTTACACACATAAATTGATCCATGTTATGTTTTAAAGACAGACACTCGCAGTTAGCCCATACGTCCCATCATGTTCTAATTTCTGTTTACTGCCGCTGTACAGCGGCCACTGTTGATGACGTATGCTGTCACGTATCCTTGGTTCCACTAAAACGTGGGCCGGTTCACATAAGCACGAAGCGAACCAGTTCAAGCACCAGAGTGGTTCTTGGTGGAATAGCACGAAGACTTATTTTCTATGGTTAGAAAATTTCGGACTGATGCTGTTCTTAGAGTTGTTTCCCCTGTGTAGCGGCCCCTTGGATATATATGAACCAGACGCGTAGTTTCAAACGGGTGTCGTTTATTTCTTCGCTTTAATGAGCGCTGTACACCAGACAGTGTTACACCTTGACACCGTGAAAACTACAGAACAAAGCAAAGTGCCTCAATGTAGTTTTCACATAATTCTTATGCACATTATTCCAATATTATACACAACTCAAAATACAACCAAATAACCAGTATTAATAACTGAATCACATTTCCCTTAAATAAACAAATTAACTTTCACAAATGCATACCTTAATTTTGTGGTTGTGCAATTTATCTCCTATAAACAAATGAAATTACATTTTTCCTCAGGTAAAACAAATAGCATCGGTCATACGATGTACAATCAACATTTCTATACCTCATTCCGCTCTCCAAGGCCGCTAATCAAGTTTGGAACTTAACTTAACGTCTTCGCTAGCAAGCTCTGCACTAAGAGTGTGCAGTGTAGTGCTCTTAGAAAAGAGAGAGAAAAATAAAAAAAGCGAAACAGTAAAGATAATGAAGTAACTGACTATACAAACTTGTGTCTTACAAAACGTCAACTTATAAACAATAAATACCACTTTGCTTTCTGCTCCTTCTACCATACAACGTATCTGCACAGAGAGCCAACCCAGAAACCTGCATAGCGTTGGCATGGCAACCATAAACATGACCTTTCAGAATAAGAGCGCAACACGGCAAAGCTCACGCTGTAAGCTGCGAGCCTATATGGCGCCCCACATAAACACTCACTATAAAGAGAATATTAATTACATTTAGCAGGCATTTACACCCTGTGTTCATGTATAGCAGCTTGAACTGAGTTCCAAATCATAGTCTTCCTTCAGTTTGCTAAAAGGATAACAGTAATAAAAACATTTTTCCAATACTCTTCCGTCACTTTGCCGAGAGGATAACTGTAACTTAAGCAGTTACAACTTGTGTTCTACTGACTCTTCTTTTTATCCCATTCTGCATAAAAAACCTAATGATTCGAAATGGTGTTACTGACCAAGAATGATTCAACCTTTGCCTTCCACGTCACTTCACAAAAAAAAATCATGTAGAAGGTTCAGTAAGAGTCCGAAGACTGGATCTTTCGATTTCTTCTGAGTTTATTCAAAGAAAACAGGCATAGCATGAGTCTGTCACCAATCCAGTTTCGAGAACACATTTTTTGGGGTTTAAATAGAGTTAGTTTAATTTAAAAACTGAGATTCTTTTTTCTTCTTTTAATGTGAGAGGGCTCAAAAATTCTGTTAAACGTAAAGCAGTTTTGTTGTTTTGCAAAGGTCACAAGGCTAAATGTATTTTTCTTCAAGAAACACATTCGGCATCAACAGATGTGAAATTTAGGACTCAACAATGTGGTGATAAGATAATTTTTAGTCATGGAACAAATCGTTGTGCAGGTGCAGCGATATGCTTTAATTGATTAATAACGTGTATTGTTCACAGACGTCCGTGTTCAACACAAATGAAAGATGAACACGATCGCTATTGAAAACCGCACACGTCGCGTTCTTATTGTAGGAAAAATTAACTACTAAAACGAACCAGAAGCGAAATGCAAATTCGGAACGGGCGACGCACCAATCGGCTGGCGCGACTCGTCGGGAGGACGGCCCACTTCCCAGCGTGGACATCCGGGCCAATCTCGCGCGGGGTCATTTGCACGTCGCTCCGGCGGGTGGAGCCATATGGTAGTGCAGATTTTCTTGGTTCACTGGATACAGAGGAAGCTGCAGTTTTGTGTATTTTAGCTGTCATTTGCTTGATAAGTTTGTGTGCTGTGAATGTATATGTTCAGATGGGATGATAAACTCGTACAGAAGCGTTTGAACATACCTTGGCGCTTGTTTTGCATATTCCGAAGCGGTGCATCATGGGAAGTCGTATATAGCCATTTAATAAAAGCGCACGTAAATGTTTTTTATGTTGGGTGAGAACTGTGTTCTGATGTTTTATTAGGTTTCAGTGTTGATATGTGTAATACTTAATATGTGTAATTGTAAAATTTAGTGATCACCGTCTGGGTGAACACTGAGGCCATTGACGGCCTGGGTTCTAGGTAAGTTGTAAACTCATACTTACCTGGCAGGGGAGATACCATGATCAAGAAGGTGGTTCACCCAGGGTGAGGCTTAGCCATTGCACTTGTCGGCTGGGCTGAAGTCTGCGAATTCCCCAAATGTGGGAATCTCGACTGCATAATTTGTGGTAGTGGGGGACTGCGTTCGCGCTCTCCCCTGATTTCACTGGTTAAAATTAGATACACTATGTTTAAAGGTATAATATCCACGTGTTTATAACGCTGTTGCTACGTCACTCTTAAAACGTTCTTATGCTGATGCTTGAAGCGGTGCTTTTAACCCTTATATGCATGAGTGACTGGACCCTACACTCTTCCATAAGTAGGTCTTTTATGACCCGTATTAGAATCAGTGTATTTTCATGCCACTTTTGTCATTTTGACTCAAAATAATTTATATTCTATTTTGTACTATGTTTTATTCCTCACAAGAATGATGTCTTGTTTTAAATATTTTTATTTTTCACTTAAACATTTTTAGAACATTTTTAAAACAATGAAATGACAATTTCACAACAGCAATGGAACAATGTCAACGTATATAAACATATGTATGTAAAATTGTGTATTGTTTTGAAGTGAACCGTGTCTGAACTGAAAAGTAGTTTGGACTCCAACCTGTCTGTACGTCGCTCTGGATAAGAATATACCAAATGCTGTAAATGTACATTTTAAAAGGTTCACAAACTTTCTAGCACAACCGTAAATCTGAGTAACTTTAAGAAAATGAAGGTTCATTGCTATGCTACATTCCTGAAAGCCATTGAAAATAAAATGTCCAAGAAACCTCCCACCTTTTTAATGTTTCAACTGAAATAGTGCCTAAACTGCATGATCATATCAAACTGTTATTGAAAGGCAATACAAATATGCATTCAGACGCATTTATGATCATGGTAATTTCTAAGGTAATCATATTTCTTCCCACATTTCTCACAGGTGTATGAATTTATTCCCATATGCAACTGCATGTGGGCCTTCACATTGTTGGGTTGACTAAAGCTTTTTCCACAAACTTCACAGGTAAATGGCTTTTCCCCAGTGTGAACACGCTTGTTTCCTGTGGTGTTAAAGGACATTCCACACATTTCACACTTTTGGTTTTTAATCACTGAATTATGGAGGGTGCTGTATATGTATATGAAGCTTATTTTCTATCAGTTCTGATTGAGAACACCCATAAGCAAGAGAAGAATGAACAGAAAAATAATAAACACATGGTCAAAATTTGTAGAGCAGTTTTATGAATTACTGAATGTAAACATTCCCTCAGTCAAGTTACAAGGTGATACTGTGGATCTAGTGCCCATCCTTCAACAAGTTGTGCAATTAGAACTAGAACAGCATGACTGTCATTACATCATTTTCTGAACACTGGACTGATTTCAATTACATCTGGTATACTGTTATGACCCGGTCTATGGGTACATGTTGCAACAACCGTGATGTGATATGATGAAAGAAATGGGTCTGAGACAGAAAGTAAGCAGATGTAAAATTGTATTATAAGCTTTTGTTTTTTGTGAATATCTGCAACAACATAACACTATTCAGAACTTCAGGTTTGGTACAGGCCAAAATAAACATAAAAACCACACATATCTTTTATAGATCCAAACTACCTTTGCTGAGCAAAAGAAAAGTTATCAGTCTGTCCCATCTCCCTGACTAACCAAAAACAGGAGACAAACCAATGCTAAGAAAAAAAATGGAAACAAACCCTACAGCTGGTGTTATAATGACCTTAAGGCTTCGGTGAAACTACATGAAACAGTGTGGTGATAACCAATTGTTGAACTTACGATATTCACACAGTACAAGTAGGACAAAACACATTACAAATACACAGACAGCAGGCACAAAACAGAAATCACAGGGCTGCCTGAGCATGCATAGCAGGTCACCTATATATGCCTATTCATCAAAGTGAGTGTAACGTAGTATGCCAACATATGGGAACAGGGCATACACACAGGAGGGCAGATGGGGTAGAGGAAACGTAAAAGCACCCAAATGTGTGAAGTTATCACTCGGGGCAGAATCATGAAGCCGTTGCGTCTGGTAGAAGTGCACACCAGACAGAGGGAGGAAGAGAGAGCGAGAGAGAGACATCCACACACAAAAAACACAGCAGACAACAGAACGCAACATATACAGACTGTCAGCACAGGTGTTCCTCAAAGATGTGTACTCTGCCCACTGCTTTTCTCCCTCTACACCAGTGGTTCTTAACCTTTTTTGAGGCACTGAACCCACCAGTTTCATATGCGCATTCACTGAACCCTTCTTTAGTGATTAATAAAATAGGATTTTTTTTTTTTCAAATTCAAGACATAAGTAAATGTATTTTTACTAGTGCACAAAATAAGCTGTGCATAACATCACCTTTCTCAAAGAACAAAACCAACACAGTGCATGAACTCACTACTTTATTCTGGCCCTGAAAAAATATTTTGGCCTCATAAAATAATTTTAGCCCCCAATTTTTTTTTACCATTTTACTAATTAAACATTTATTTGGATTTTGAAAAAAAAATTAGCTTTGATGTGATAGGAAAGGACTTCATGATGGAACTGAAGCACCCGGATAATCTGTTTTTGAGGAAAGAGAGGATGGATTTTGTTTACAAATAATAAAATTTTTGATGAGTAAAATGCTATTTTCCTAAAATATTATAAAATATTATTTTATATAATATAAAATATATATTTCCTAAAAAACTTTGCAAGTTTATGAGGTTATTATTGATGTTTTTATGTGTCGCCACGATAGCTGCAGTAGAAGCACCCCTGGTTTATTTATTCAATAGAGGCATATATTAAGGCTACAGGAGTTATCTATCTGTGATGCAATGGCCCTTTATACTGTATTTCTGCATACTAAATGTTTTTTATAACCATTAATTAGTTTCTGAGGGGGTTCTGCTCTCAGATTATTCCGTTTATTTTAGGTATTACATTTTTTATTAAGTTTGTACTAATAATTTTTTCAAGCAGAATGAGAAACGCAGTGCTGAACGTATTGTGTTTGCTCATTAATGTGCAAGTTTGCTATAGTATGCTAATATCTGCACATGGGTTTACATTACAAGAAGCTAATGCTAATGTGCTACTGAATTATATTTTCTCAGGATGACATTGACATATAAATTAGCTCACTGTTAAGCTGTCACACTACAGTGAATTTATCAACTGTTATTCAGTGGATTATATTTATTATTCTCAGTAGTTTTTTGTTATTTTGTGTATTGTAGTTTCACTCGCATTTTCACCTGTCATTTTGGACAAAATAAAGGAGCAAGGAGCTCATATCCTGGCTCGTGAGAATTGAGTTTGGCTTGCTGTTAATCTGTATCAATGTAGCGGCTGTGCATAACACAGGGAGAACAGTATAGAGGGGTAGACTGATTCAGACGGAGCATTACTGAAGGCCTAAGTGTGAAATGCACGGTCTGCCACTGCTTCTGTGTGAATACGCTGGTGTGTTCTGAGACTACTCTGACAATTAAATCTCTTCCCACAATCTACACTGATACGGTTTCTCTCCTGTGTGAATACGCTGGTGTCTTCTTAGACTACTCTGACAATTAAAACTCTTCCCACAATCTGTACACTGATAAGGTTTCTCTCCTGTGTGAACACGGTGGTGTTTTAGAAGATTACCCTTTTGAGGAAAACTCGTCCCACACTCTGAACACCGATACGGTTTTTCTCCTGTGTGAATACGCTGGTGTGTTCTGAGAGTACTCTGACGATTAAAACTCTTCCCACATTCTGTACACTGATATGGTTTCTCTCCTGTGTGAATACGCTGATGTTGTTGGAGATGACTCTGAAAAGTAAAAGTCTTCCCACACTCTGAACAGTAATATGGTTTCACTCCTGTGTGAATACGCTGGTGTCTTAGGAAACTACTCTGTTGATTAAAACTCTTCCCACACTCTGTACACTGATATGGTTTCTCTCCCATGTGAATATGCTGGTGTTGTTGGAGATTACTCGGACAATTAAAACTTTTCTCACATTCTGTACACTGATATGGTTTCTCTCCTGTGTGAATACGCTGGTGTTTTCTGAGACTACTCTGACAATTAAAACTCTTCCCACACTCTGTACACTGATATGGTGTCTCTCCTGTGTGAATACGCTGGTGTGTTCTGAGATTACCCTGACGATTAAAACTTTTCCCACACTCTGTACACTGATACAGTTTCTCTCCTGTGTGAAGAAGCTGATGTCGCTGGAGACTACTCTGATAATTAAAACTCTTTCCACACTCTAAACATTGATATTTGTCTTTTGTTTTTGTGTTTTCCTCCATTTGTCTGTGAGATGTAACAGAAGTTCTTTGGGATGCCATTTTCTCTTCTTTTATCTCTGATTTCAGCATGTTGATGTATTCCTCTTAGTAGTATTTCTTCAGGTCTTTATGGAAGCTCACACCCGGAACAGAAGGCAACTTTCAACAGTATGTTGTTCATACCTATAGGTGAAAAAGATAAAAAAAATTGAAGTAAAATTCAAATGAAATAAGATTGTAGTAGGTGAAAGCCTTTGTTCAATGAGCAATGTGAGTTTGACTGTGAAACTATTTGTCCTTTTCTCTTATTTCTGACACAGTAGGCAGTCATTGTGATTGTTAATATTAGTTTCTTGAGCTTATAAATAAATACAATTATTTTAAAGTGTAATCCACTTAAGATTCTTTCATTACATCCAGAAACAACACTTTCATTATGCTGTGCCTCGCTTCTGTTGTGCTGGGAGTGGGTTTGGAGCATTTCTTAAGTTTAATTCATTTTCATCTGCATCATGTCTCTGAATTTACAGCAAATTTGCTGAAATTTTACTGAAGTGCAGGTGTTATTTTGATTGAATTGTTTTGTTACATTTGCAATGAATTTGTAAAATGTAGCATATGAGAGCTCATTTGGGGATGTTTAACTCGGCCACAATAAATAACAGATTAAACTAGAAAAGTGCATTTTGTGAAGGAAACGCAGGAAGTTGCACAGCTAAAAGGGCTCACTCCAATCACTATCCCAGGTGGTTGTTAAGGTGTTGCCATGATATTCATGGCCATTGCTACAGTATTGCTAGGTGGTTACTATGGTATCCATGGTGGTAGCTAAGGTGTGGCTAGGAGGTTGCTATCATATCCATGGAGGTTGCTAAGGTTTTGTTATGATATCCGCCACGGCCATTGCAAAGGTGTTGCTAGGTGGTTACTATGGTATCCATGGTGGTTGCTAAGGTGTTGCTTGGTGTTTGCTATGGTATCCGTGGTTGTTGCAAAGTGGTTGCTTAGGTGTTGCTATGGAATCTATGGTGATTGTTATGGTGTTTCTAGGGGGGATTAAGTGATGTTAAGTGATTGCTAGGTTGTGGCTAAGGTGTTGCTATGGTATCTGTGGTGGTTTCTAATATGTTGCTATGGTATCCGTGGTGGTTCCTAATGTGTTGCTATGGTGTATCTGAGTGGTTCCACACATGTTCCAAAAGGATAATAGGTGAAGCTGAAAATGAATGAGAGTGAATAGAAGGAACAAGGGATGAAAAAACAACAACTACAGGCCTGCAGGTCAGTATGACTATGGACTTGATATCCATTACCTGCACTTATGGAGTACATCAATTCTGGTGGCTGTTGGGACAAAGGAACTCACTGGCTTGAGCGTATGTGAAAATGAATGGGAGGAACAAGGGATGAAATGACAACAAAAAGAGTGTGGGTTAGAGGCCTGCATTACCGCGGGACTCCCGCGGGACCCGTTACAATACCTTGCGGCGCGGGACAACAATTAATCGTCTCTTGCGGGAGCGGTTGGTCAGTTAGTTAGTCATCGCGGGAGCGGGACGAGACGTCAATGTCGAAAAATCCCACAAATTAATAAATAGTCTAGAAAATGATTAGAATCATGCAGCTAAACAGTCAGTAAGGAAGTCAAAACACTGGCGGAGCGTCGTGAACAGACGTTCAGTCTCCCTGCCCACACACACAAACAAACATTTCTCTCCCTCTCTCTCACACACACACACATACAAAGGCGCGCGTGCTGAGAGAGAGAGAGAGAGAGAGAGAGAGAGAGAGAGAGACGGGCTCTCTCTGCACTAATAATTATTCATTAGGCCATAATTTTAAATATTAGAGTTGATAGGCCATGTTGATGGTGACGTCATCACCCAGAAGCACTTGCGGGTTGTAACGGTGTTAAAAGTTAT
>BRDA01012953.1:23995-46427 GCA_036984385.1 Crenuchus spilurus | reverse complement strand
CCGCTCAAAGTATTCAGGCAGATCTGCATACTCATTGCCATAAGAAATGACCTTAATGCCCTTGTCAAGCATATTGTCACGGAGCTTCTTGAATTCCCCTACATCTTCTCTTCGCACCAACATGAAGTGCTCCAGGTCCGACTTGTGCTTGACTGCCTCCAGAAACAGTGCCTGGAAGGTGGTGTCATCCACTGTCCGCCCACATCCCAAGAATACAAAAGATTTGGTCTCATACAGCTTCTGGATCTCCCTCTGTAGGCCAAGAAACACGGCAGTCATTACTTGGATGCTGATCATATGAGATTATTATCCCTGTAACACCATCCTTCAAATTAAGTGGACCAGATCATGATGATTCATTTGCAGGTACAACTGCTTTTGGAGCTCAAACGGAGGTGGAACCAGGTGGGGGTTGGGGTATAATTTAGTTTGGTCTATTTGATCTAGGGATGTCCCGATCACGTTTTTTCTGTTCCCGATCAGATCCGAGTCTCAAACCGATACTTCTATGTTCTAGATAAGAACTAGATAATACTCTTCACACAGTGCACACATTACATTATAGTTAATAAAAATAATCCAGTGTTTATATTTAACAACTGCAATGCTTTAGGGAAAAACTGCCAGCTTCCAAACTATTGTTGAGTGTTTCCAAAAGCTCTAAAAGACGCTGAAAACCTGTATTCTCTACCACAGCGATCGGCTGGTCATCCAAAGCAATGAATTCAGTGACCCTCTCTGTGATCTTCTTGGCCGTAGCACTGTCTCGAGAGAACTTTTCTTTTAAAACTTTCTGATAGAGTAGACTGCTTATGTACAGCCTTTAACTGAGCTGTCTGAACGAACTCACTGTATTCTGTTAAAGGTTTATTTTTTAGGTGCCGTATTAAATTTGTAGTATTAAATCAGGCACGTGCGGTCAGGGGAGGCATCATGACAAAAAAAAAAAAAAAAAAAAAAAAAAAAAAAAAGATATGCAATGTAGATCTGCACACCCAACTCTAATTCATGTGTGAAGCTATTTTTTAGTTTGGAAACAGAAAGGACACTTGATATGGACTGGGTAATGTATTCGGAACAAAAGGACGCCACATCACTTGATGGAAATGAAAATGATCACCTTTCAGAGGTTTGAATTCAAAGACACCCCGAAAATCAAAGCAAAAAAATGATGTGGCAGGCTGGTCCATTTAGCTGAAATTTCATTGCAGCGACTCAAAATAAACAACTCAATAGTTTGTTTGGCCTCCACATGCTTGTACGCATGCCTGACAACATCGGGGCTCCTAATGAGATGATGGATGGTTTCCTGGGGGATTTCCTCCCAAATCTGCACAAGGGCATCACTGAGCTCCTACAGGACGTTGGGCTCTCAGATCCCCCTCATGAAGCCTGTTTCTGATTGTTTGGTCTGACACATTCGTACAAGTGTCCTGCTGGAGTTCATTTTGTAGGGTTCTGGCAGTACTCATTCTGTTCCTTCTTGCCCCAAGGAGCAGACTCCGGTCCTGCTGAGGGGTTAAGAACCTTCGATGGCCTTGCCATCTCCTGGAATCTCCTCCATACCAAACACAGCAAACCTTCTGGCAATGGCACGTATTGATGTGCCATCCTGTGTGAGTTGGACTACCTGTGAAAACTCTACAGGGTCCAGGTTCCACACCATGGTACTAGTAGTGATGCTGACCCAAGCCAACTGCAAAACTAGTGACAAATCATCCAGACATTATGTCAATGGCCTCCACCTATTGAACCATTCCTGTTTTGGGGGTCGTCTCATTGTTGCTCCTCTAGTGCACCTGTTGTTAAGATCATCATTAAGCAGCTGAAACTTATTAAGAATACATGGACACTTTGCTCCTGTAAGCCAGGGCGGAATCAGCAGCATTCATTTGTAGTGTGGACGCAGAGTGGAGTAGGTCTTCTCTCCTCTGACTGCGCGAGGCTAATTAGAGGCTAATTAGAGGCTAATTTTGAGTGGTAGCATTCACAATTAATCTAATAAACCAATTAATAGGTGTAGTCATTTTATCATTCAGTCAAACCAAACCTGCCAAATGTCAACACAAGTTCACAATAACGTCATCTTCTAAATACCGTAACAAGCCCAGTAAGCTTTAAACCCTCACAACTTTAAAGACTGTGAAAATATAGATTGTTTTAGAGAACTAATAATTATTAGAGAACTAGAGGAGTGAAAAAAAAAAACTCACCATGACTTCAGTGTTTCTCAGAACGTTCTGGTAGCCAGCTGGATGCAGTACAATACCACTGGGATTTGTATAAACGCCATGGATGTGAAGCACACTCAATCTCCTTTTCTCCTGAGCCCACTCCAGGACCTACACTCGGAGAAGGACGCACAAACAATGCACCAAAGAGTTTTTCCTACTAAAATACTAGAAAACTTAATATAATGGTAATTTAGCATATCTGTCTTACATAAAAGCAGCGAAACATAAGTCAAATTTAAACGACTACAAGAAATACGCTTGAGCAAACATGTTTAGATGATGGACTTCAGTTAAGGTAAGTTATTCATGTGCTAAACTCATGTTGACCTTTTAGAATGCATAGCCGCTGAGTTCAGACAAAAGCAACAGTTAAATAGCATTTAATGAGATTTTAATTTTGTTTACAGAGACCCAGACGATGTACCAGCCCCACGTCTTTTTACAGTAATTAAGTTTAAACTCAAACTTTTTAATTTGCTTTAGAAGCCAATATACAGTTCAGTCAAAAGTGTTGACACACATCCTGGACATTCAGTGTTTATTCATAATTTTAAAATGTTCTGCATTGTAGTTTAATACTAAAATCATCCAAACTATGAATAAATACATATGTAATTATTTAGTAAACAAACAAGTAAACAAACCAGAATATGTTGTATATTTTATTAATTAGCTTAAATACAGACTTCTGAAGCTTAACACATTTTTACTTAGCAATTTTCTAACCTGGTTCAACAAACCATATGCTTCTATATAATAACCATGTCTGCTCCAATTACACACAAATGTCCTGCCTTCTGTTTGTGTCCATCATCCTTCTCACTGTTTTAACTGAAAACAAGATATGAATGAAATCTAACAATGCTGTAAAGATTATAATCAACATGGAAGGAGGCAAGTCTTTATGCCATTTGATGTTATTCATTTTCAAGCTGATTCTGATTAATCAACTAATAATTATAATTAGCATAATTAATTGAATATATTTATTTATTTAAATTTTACCTCCCGATGTTCTCCCCAATGTAATTTAGTATCCAATTAACCCGCCCCTTTTATCAACCCTCCCTGTCACCATCACTGTAATGTCCCTGACTCTCCTGGGAGGGGGCAGATGAGCAGGCCTCCTCTGACACCAGTGATGTCAACTCCCTTTTTTCCTTAACTGCTAGCAATACATCGCTGCTAGACAGCTAGCGCACTCGGAGGAAAGTGCAGGGCCTTTCTGATAGATCGCCTGGCAGACGCCCATGTCAGTTGACATTGTTTTTTTTTTTTTATAGTGCTAGGGAGAGTGCGCCATCTTGCTCACCCAAAGAGACACAACAGCCAATTCTGCTTTCTCAAGGCCTCGGCTGTCAATGGCACTCTAAAAACAGCATGATTGGGATTCACACTAGAATTTTCCAGAGACCAGAAAATCACACTGTAGGATTTTTAAAGAATTTATTTGTAAATTATTTCCACCATAAATTTACAAATAAATCCTTTTTAAAAAATCAGTAAATGTCATTTACTGGATTTTTTGTTCATTTTGTCTCTCATAGTTGAAGTGTAACTATGATGAAAATTACAGACCTCTCTCATCTTTCTAAGTAGGAGAACTTACACAACCAGTAGCTGACTAAATACTTTTTGACCCCACTGTGTGTATAATATATGTTACCGTCAATGTGTAGAATACCTGTCGTTTTTAGGCAAGGTATGAAATGGCTGCGTTGTTCTATACTTTTCCTAGGCATTACATAAAATGCCTAGGCATTATAAAGAATGACAAGAACTGCTCAGGCAAAGTGTGAAAGGCATTTGTTATTTTGGCACTTAGGGTTATGGTTAGGTTTGGGGGTAGGGTTAGGGTTAGTGTTACAGTTAGGGTTAGGGTTAATGTTATGGTTAGGGTTATGGTGGGAATGCATATTCTACACTCTGCCTGTTGGCCTTAAGTTTTCTATAGAATGACTAGGAAATACATGAAATATGATTTATTTCATACTTTGCCGACCCCTTCACGACCCATTTTCAGCATTGTATACAATGCCTAGGTATTCTATAGAATGCCGGGTTTTTATACATTGCCTGTAACAGATATAAAATCAACATCTAAAATCTAATTTGAAAAAAAAAACTGGTTTGGATACATAAGTACCTTTGAGTATAAACAAACCAATCGCCTTCCAGATTACATCACTCTGACATCTCAAGCCTGCTGTTCCTTGATGATTACACTACTAGTAGTACAAAGTAACACAGAATTCAATATAGTTGGAAAAGAGTTTGGAAAAGGGCTTTGTGATAAAGGTGTGGAAGTGCACAACAGGAGATTTGTACAAAAAAAATTTCAGAGGTCAACAGTCTGTGCATGTGGCATCAATCTCACAAACCTCATAAAGGTTGGCCTGTATAGCAAGCTGGCAAACAAGAAACCTCTACTGAAAAAGTGCCCCACACGGTCTCTTTAGCACAAAGAAATATTTAAAGGGTTTGGGCTGAACATCAAATGTCAGAGCCCTGACCTAAAAAATTTGCCTGAAGTCAAAACAATTCTGCATAGAAGAATGGGCAAATAACTTCCATTTAGTATTTAGCTATGAAACACAATTAAAGCTCTATCTGTACCTTCTTCTCATCTGTGAGGTCCAGGGACTCCAGCTTAGTGCCTTGGTGGGCTGCATAGATTTCCAGCAGGTTGTCGAAGTTGGTGGTGAGGACCAGCGCCCCACTTTCCATCAGTTGGAGCACAGACCGCAGCAGGTGCTTCCCAGCATGCTCCATCTTGCACTCCAAATCGTCAAATACTTCATACAGGCAATCCTTGAAGAAGGTGGAACGCACATTTCCTGTCCGCTATACATAACCAACAGAGGTTAAGGAGCCTAAATGGTGTTCTAAGATGTTTTAAAAGAATATCCTATAATTTTCAGCCGAACACATTTAATATCAGAAGTCACTGGACAGGTGCTGGCTTATAATATCTGAAATAACCTTAAAGGGGACATATTATACCTCTTTTTCTACAAGTTAGAATAGGTCTATGGGCTATACAAAACATCACATAAAGAGATATCAGCAGCTCTATTCTTGTCAGTTTGATTCCCTTTCAGAATTAGCTGTAAAAGAGCTCGGTCACTTTTATGCAAAGAAGCTGTTGCTGGCCACACCCAACCACCAGTGTTTACTACACGTGAAAATGACAGAACACAGAGGCGCTATCCAAACATATATATGTTCCACCTTGAGATGGACCCAGATCAAGAAGAGCCACCTGCACAAACACCTTCAAAAATGGAGCAAGCACACACACACACACACACTTTCTCTCTCTCACTCAAGCACACACACACACACACACACACACACTCTCTCTTATGGTGCTCAGCGTCTATGCATGGTGCTTCTGACATCAGCAGACCATCAACTATTTGGGGGCTCTGGTGGGGGTTGACCGGTGAGGGGTGGTGCCAGGTTAGTTATATGCAAATTTCCTTATTGTGATGTTACAATAAGGGTGCATCAAACGGCTCATAGAAGCATACAATTCCAGACATCAAAATCTTTCAACTGATTCACAGAAAATGGATGGATGTTTATTTTTTTCGTGCTTCGAGTGTTTATAGCAGTACAGACCCGAGTGGAAATACAAAAACACACAAAAGTGAGTTTTGAATAATATGTCCCCTTTAAGTCTTGAACTGTGCAGTAAGTTAAAGACAGCGATGCATTTAGATGGATGTGAGATTACAAGTGTCTTTAACTGATCTCATTACACCAATGTCCTCTCCATCTCACAGAGACTCCGGGTAAACTGGAGAGAAACCTCTATGAATAGTAAAATCCTGTCTTGGCAACAGGAAGTACCTACTAAGATAAACCAGTCATTACAGAGCTTCTCAAGCCGAAGGGTATTTTACTTTCCCCAGGACGACATCTTGCATAGACATCCAAGTCTTTGCAGACATTACCACTGACCATAAACTTGCCAAACCTAACTAGATTTTATTTCAGTAGTCATGCTGAAACAGCAACTTCTATTTACTTTCACAAACAAAAAAATCATTCTGAGATTAGCCTCCTTCCTCCCTAACCACAATTACAGAGCTAAGTCATCCCTCTAAAGTCCCATTGGATCATAGAACTACAGCCGAACATTAAAAAAAGCACTTGGAGCATGCACTAACGATAATGATCATAAAAACAGGTTTCAGTCAGAGTCATGATCTGTCTCAGAGATCCGTGGGCAAAATCTTCCCAAATCAGCTCACATTTCTTTCCTTGAGGCAATTTTTTCTATGTTCTCATACACCCAAGCAAAGTTTAGAGATCTAGTGTATATCACTGACTAAACTGACGTGCTGGTAATCCTAACACAGGATAGAAATCAAACCCTCTAGCTTGAATGTTGAAAGAAGAGCTCAATTGACTGGCACTACAGAAACAACAACAGATCAAGACCCTTCAAAACATGACAAAAATGTCACATTTATCACAAATAACTTAAACACCTCAAATATCTGAGGACCGGAATTTATCTATAAAACATGTACTCTCATGCCTGAAACGGACAAATTCCAGATAGAACTTCCACAGTAGGTGTGATGTTATAGGTAACACACCACCTGTGCCCATCCATCAATTTTCTACAAAACAAAATAAGAGATCAGACATGTATTTTGGAGTTCCATTACAGTTCCAGAAAAGTATAGCAAGTCTTAAAAAACGATAACCAAAGCCACTATCAACAAACCCCATTAAAAACAACTGAAAGAAGATCACTGCAGGGTTAATCAATAAATCCAGTAAACGTAGGTAATCAGTAATCAGGCTACTTTCAAACCAAGAATACAGTATTTACTATTCATTTCCTTACTGCAAACAACCTTTTCCCCAGAGCTGAGGCATATTAAACTCACTTCACTTTAAACCTTTGAACCTTTTTGAATATTGATCCTCACATGAAAATATTGATTTTTTAAAAATGCCCCACAGCAGCTTCCGCTGGTCAGCAACCTTCATCGCTAAATATAGCTTAGATAACCAGATATTGCATTATAATCAAAATATTTACAAATATACTAGTGCATCTCAAAAATTTGAATATCATTAAAAGTTGTTAAACATCATTAAAAATTGTTGCTCATAATTTAATTCAAAAAGGTAAACTGTAATATTTTATATTCACCACATGTAAATTGACATTTCAAGCCTTTTTTGTTTCATGACCACAAACTATTCCAATTCTTGTAGGTGCACTATTATTGTGAAATGTGCTCTTACTGGAGAGAGTTTCTGAATGAGGTCATGAGCAACATGGACTAGGTTCTTGTCCTCTTGTAGGCTCTTCTGGAAGCGCCGGCTCTCCTCCTCCTCCAGCAGGTCAAAATCATTGGCAGCATCCAGTAACGCCTGGATCAGGCCTTTCCAGGAACGCAGTGCCGGAACCTGGGGAGCCACAGCAGAGCTCACTCCTGTACCAATCACCAGGACCAGCTCAGGAGCACGTTTGGTCTTCAGACTGGGTAACAATTTTCTGTGAGGAACAGTTAGAAAAGTGATGGCTTGGTTGGAAAAGAATGAGAGTTGTACTAAGTATTGAAAGTATGAAAAACATTCAGTACTCAAATTTGACAATCAATTCAGTAATACTTTGGGAACACTTTCCATGAAGCCTGTATTTATAAGCCATTATAAATGTGGTAATAATGCTTTGTAAGCATACTTATAAACTTAAATAATACATCATTAGGCTCTAATTATATATTATAACTCAGGTTTGATGACATAAAAATATTAACATTATTATAATTAATTATAATGCATTATAAACAAAATGATCTGTGCAGTTATAACAATTATAAAAATATTATGAACATTTAAAATCCATCACTTGAAGCACTCATGTTTTTAAAATTGTAATAAGGCCTTTATAAGTGCACAGATCATTATTTGTTTATATTGCATTATAATTAATTATAATAATGTTAATATTTTTATGTCATCAAACCTGAGTTATAATATATAATTACAGCCTAATGATGCATTATTACAGTTTATAGGTATACTTACTAAGCATTATTACTAGCTTATAAAAGAGTTATAACCACACTGATAATGGATAATAAATAAAGGCTTCATAAGTTGCACTACTAACTATTTTGATGATAACTGAAGAATTGGATTACAGAGATACATGAAAAAAGATGTACATTCATCTGTAAAATTGGGAAATGTGTTTGTGTTCTATCAAATACATATTTACTGTTAAACAAAACTAGATTCTCAGAGAGACATTTGCAATGAAGCATTTTACATGTGTTCTCAGTGATAAAATCCACTTATCCAGATGGCAATAAAATGACAACAGGACTAGCACATATCTTGTGGGTCTGTACCACATGATCACATGTCTGTGCTTATTATTTGTTTGCTTATACACTTCACTTTATTTATGTATTCTTCCTATTATCTTTAAGATTTCAGATAATCAGTTTGAAAATAAACAATAATTTACAGTTAAGTGAAACTGACCAATGTGTTAGCACACTAAAAATGTTGACCTCCGCATTTAACCCATCCATGCAGTGAAGCACAAATATGGACACACACTAGTGGGCATTGAGCACACGCATGCAAGGAGCGGTGGGCTATCCACAATGCCCGAGGAGCAGTTTGGGGTTATGTGCCTTGCTCAAGGGCACTTCAGCCACATTCTGTTGAACACTATCTTTAACACTAGATCCTTCAGGAACAGTCATGCAACTGGTATGTTATGACTTTTACCTGTAGTTGTGATTATAATCTCCCTTTCAATAATCATGTGGGATCTTGCTTTTTCCATAAATTTTTGTTTCTTTTTCTTTCAGATAATGCACTCCCAGGCCAAGTAGGTGGTTGAGTGACTCTACAAAAGCATCAATTTTTTGTTTTACTATGAGATTAAATACGGATGGGACTAAAATAAAAAAAAAAAAAAAAAAAAAAAAAAAAAAAAAAAAAAAAAAAAAGTTGGTAATTTGGCCCGTGTATTCCTCATGGCATGAAGGAGAAACCCTGCCGTGGCAGATCCACATGTAAATAAAATCACTAAGAAGAAATCACCCAAGATCCATGTGAATTTTATTCAAATTCAAATAGAGCTAATAAGTGTTTTATCAGAATCAGCATTGAAATCAATAACTCCTCCTAAGAGCCTTAGGAATGAGTGGGCTATGAAAGAAATACACACACATTTCTATGTAAGGCACATAAATAAAACTCTTCTTAGTAAAATTAATCATTTGCATAATCAATTTTAATTTGAAAAAAAAAAAGTTAAAGAAAAAAACACTTGTGTTTCCCATCTATGGTGCTTAACTAAGGCTATAACTGTACTCCTGTATAACTGTATGATTGAATAACTCTACGCCTATGTAGATGTAACCACGTATAAACTGTAAGCCTGTATAACATAAGCCTGCATAACTGTAAACTTGTATTCGCCCTATTCACAATCCCACAATTCCATGCGCGACCGGCAACATCCGATGTAGTTGTTTACATAATGGCAGCAGTGATTGTGTCGGCAGGGAGTTTAAAATACGTCGAAACAAGCCAATCAGGGTTCTAGATGTTGTGTACCACAATACAGTAATCGGCAACGGCTAGACAAACAACAGTAACAGAAAAGATCGTACTATAGGTTTCCTAAAGATACCACATTAAGGAAAATTTGGGAAAATTCCATCAGGCGTGAAAACTGGTCAGCATGTGACTGACAGAGTGTGTTCTGATCATTTTGTTGGAGGTAGGTTACTGCAAACATTGTTTTATTCTACCCTAATTATATACCGAAATATATACTGCACTGATAAATAAATAGGCGTCTAATGATATAAACATACACTGGCTGGCTTGATTAGGCCATGCAGGGCCCTAGCCTAGGCGTGGCTTATGTACTATTTCATAATGTGACATTTGTAGGGCTATCCACCAGTTGAATTCATTTTTGGCTATTATAAAAAATGTGTACCACAAATTATTGTGCGTGATAGTGTAGCTTAGTATTGATAGCATGCAACACGATAGATTGCAACAACGTGTTTACACTAAAAACCCACTGCATAAATTGAAAATACAAGTTGACACAACAAGATATGATGTTTAATATCAAAAGACATTATCTGCATATAGTTACAAAAGCTAGTAGATATCACGTAAGTATTTACTTACGAAATAAAGTTGTAAACAGTTTATGTAGCATAGCTGGCATAGACAAACAAGAGAAAATGGTGAACGGGATGTTGCCGGTTGCGCGGGGCATTCTGGGATTTGTGAAAGCTGTGAATAACCGTAAGCCTGTATAACTATAAACCTGTGTAATATAAGCCTGTATACCTGTAAACGTGTATAACTGTAAGCCTGTGTGACTATAAGCCTGTATAATAAAAACCTATAAGTCTGTATAATCCTGTATAATACAAGCCTGTATAACTGTAAGCCTGTATAATGTAAACATCTATTATATTAGCCTGTATAACTGTAAACTTGTATAATATAAGCCTGTGTCTGAGGTATGAGGCCTGGACTAATTTTGCCCTTAAACATTTAACTTATGATAAAAATGAATGAAAGCTGTTGCAGAACTTTTTTTGGCAAGTATTCATACCTGGCTTTTTTAGACACCGGTTCACCATCCTCGGGATCAGGAGCAAGTCGCTTCTCTGTCTTGACCGTCACAACAGAGGCCATTCGTCTCCTTCAACAGAAATATGTCAGACCCGTTAATACTGAACAGAAGCTTAATGTGTTGGCGGTTAGGACACTCACTCATACGCATGTGCTCAAACATTGGCTGTGGTTTAACTGGACTGCTGGGTAATCCTGACTGTTCTTATTCGTGAAGTTACAGAAAGGAAAAGGATTAGTGAGATCTACGTCATCGCCGCCTTCATCCAATCATTCACCGAACAAAGATCCTGAGAGTGTCCACTTCAGTCTGACCACTTTCACCTGCTGTTCGTGCTTTGTCCGTCAGAGAAACGGCTTTTCTGGCTAAATCACAGTAAACAGGGCTGTAGTGAATGTGACTCCGGCGCCCATTCACATCGTTTGGTGACGTGTACTTTTTGTGAAAATTGTAAAAAAAAAAAAAAACCTCAATGATGCCAGACGTGCGACTGACTGCACAGAATTGACTTCACACAAAAGCTCGACTTGCTACAGAAAACGTACACTAGCTAATTAGGACGTTAAACCAGGAGTCAGACTCTTTTTAATCTTCCAAGTGAAATAAAAACACTGCTAGCAGTACACAATAACGTTAGCCAAGTGAGCTAATAATGGCTGGTAAACCACCTGTTTCAGAGTCTGAACTGTATAGAATATCAGTGCACTTAATAAATCCACAGTCCATCAGCTTTTTAATACACACCAAAGTCTCAGAAAAGGTGGTTAACGTTACAGATATTTCCTGTTTTAACAGGATGTGAACATTAGCACAGAAGCGGGTAAACGAACAGGTTAGCTAAAATAAAACATTAGCTCTGCTAACTCAAAAAGAGGAGATATTACTGTTATTCGCTTATAGATAACCCAGTTTATGTGGGTAACCACACAGTGTAGCTATCCTAGCTAGCTCATCTGCCTTTTAGCTTTAGAAAGTGTTAAACTTGTCTTACCCGAACGGAAAACTTGATCCTCGAACGGCAGTTGGGATTTAAAATTCCTCTTGAACGCTCGCGTCAGCTGAAGAAAATGCACATTTTCGCCGTTTAAACTAGATTGTTCTCGGATTATGTATGCATTGTTGTTGATAAAACTTTAAAGTGACTATTTTTACTGTCCTGTCTAATCGTAATCAGATATTTATGACTAGCAGTAGCTGTCGAGTCCTTGTACAAGTCCCAGTTAGCCTACATCTGCCCACCGCCTCGACGTTTTAAAGAAATGACGGGTTTCTGTAACTTTATTCGATGAACAGTCACTTCTTCTGTCTCATCTGTTTCTCACTCACTGCATTAACACGCCAGCAGCGTCTTGAACAGACCCTGAATGTTAAACTCCACCTTCCTCGCTTGATATACGCTCATGGCTTGGGCAGAAGGGAAGGAGGGGAACACCACATGCTAACGGACCTGGTTTAAGCTTTAATATATAGGTTGGACTGTTCATTGGTAACACTATAGTCTGAATACATTAAAAGTGATGCACAGTCTAGTCAAATATTTAAAAACATCCATCCAACTTTGTGCGGAAAGAAAATCAGATTTGGGCCAAGTAGTAGACAGATGGTGAGTCAAATCTGCAGTGCAGAGCGTTCAAATCTCCTTTTATAACAAGCCAGAGTCACTAAAGTCAATGTCTCCATTTAACTGGTAAGACGTAATGCTGCCCCCACCCCCAACCCCCAATAAACTAGGTAATAGTAGGCAGTAGACCATTTTGGACACGACATGGTGTACCCATGTGAAATGAGGCAGCAGTAGGTTTATGGCTCCTTTACATGAGGACAAGTTGTGCATACCTTGGAATCTACTCAGTTCATTGCACTGATTTGACCCCTGTTGTTCAAACAGGAAGAAGTTTAGGTTTTAGGCTCTGCACAACATTCAGTACTTTTTTGCCTTTTCAAGTCCACAAGTCTGGAAATATTGGATTACTTTTTTAGATTAGATTCAACTTTAGCCACTGTGATTTGCACACAACAGGGCCCCGAGTGGCCAAACAGGCTAAGACGCCAACACTATGACCAGAGGATTGCGAGTTTGAATCCCAGTCATGCTGTTTGCCATCAACAGCCGGGGCCCAAGAGAGCAAAATTGGCTATGATCTCTCTCTAGATCTCACTCTCCCTATCACTCACACATTGCAATGTCCGCTGGCTCTGGCATCTACTGATTGGTCGATTGGTCCATTTGAAACTGGAGAACACTTTCCTCAGAGCGTGTTGGTTACTCAGGGACGGTGTATCAGCGGTAGTTCAAAAAGAGGCAGTGGCTGTATTGCACGGTGTGCATGTCTTCACCCTCCTAGAGTCAGGGACAATGCAAAGTGATGGGGGAGCCACTAATGGGTTGGGTTAATTGGCGACTACCACATTGGGAAAGAGAAAATTGGCAAAAATGATAAAATAAATAAAAAAATAAAATAAAAGAATTTGACCTCAGTATTTAACCCATCCATGCAGCGAAACACACACTAGGCTGTGCCCGAAGTGGTGGGCCCGGGGAGTGGTTGGGGGTTAGGTGCCTTGCTCAAGGGCACTTCAGTCATCATCTGTCCGGGTATCTAACCAGCGACCTTCCAGTCACAAATCCAGATCCCTAACCACCAGGCCACGGCTGCCTCCTCACTGATGCCCCCTGTCTTTGCCCAAACACACACCGCTCCCCACTGCCCATCAATATAGTCCTCCATCCTCGAAGACCTTGATGGCAGAAATACTGAAGAGTTTTATTTTCTTACTATGTATCTATTAGTTGTGTGATAGCACTGTACTGAGTCCACTAGTTTTGGGACACTCTGTATCATTTACAGCTTTCTGTAATGTTCCACTTTAAACATGAATTCTTTGTCAAATATACAAGTAAAATAATCTTTTATTAATGATGAGCAAACTAACGATGTGTGAAAGGCTTCTTCCATCAATAAAACAGATACAGCATCTGCTCATACCTTCTTGTGATTCAAGTATTTTAATCAAATCTAAATAAAAGGGTGAGAACTATATCCAGAAGAACTTGCTGCACAAATGCAAAAGATGTGACAACATGGTGTAGTACAGCATAACATTTACTTAGAGTAGTGCAAAATTCATGTCAAACTGCAGCAAATTGTACTAATGTACCTTTCCGTGAACAGGATTTAATTCAGCAATTGGAATCTCTCATAGCAACTGGTGTAACATAATGTAAATGACATTAAAATGACATCCCATAACACCAACATGTCTAATATATTGGTAATTAAATAAGCATCAGGATACAGCAATAGTATTATTCAACCTTGGGAACCATTCAAGTACATTCCCTTAAAAAATGTCTCCCAAAGGAAGAGGTATGAAAGAAAAATACTGCTCATCGTGGCCATGTGTTTTGATTAGAACTGAGAATTAGCAGACTTTTCAACCGTTTTCTTCACCATGCTGTTAAAACAGTGAAAACTGTATTTCAGTTTCAAGCATGTTCATTGTTAAAGTACAGAAATTCAAAGGCTTTGGGGATTCCAGACAGAACATTGCTCTGACTCTCTACACAGAGATCGAGCCATCCCTGAAGTTGGTTTTCCCTATGAGAACATTAAGTAGAACTGCCTTGCCCTCTCTGCACTCCCTTTGGGCCTCTTTTACAATGTCATCAAGCCGTGACTCGTCCTCGCGCTCAATCAGGTGACCTTTGCCACCGTAGCCATTGGCAACAATGTGATAATCTGTACAGAAAAAAAAAAAACAGGAAACAGTGTCAGATGATTCTTCTAGTAATCAATCACTGCATACAATATACTGCTACCTTTATTAGTTTTTACAGGATTTCTACACTATGTCCTCTCTCCAAATAAAGTGGATTAACTTAATTACTGGACTGGCTATGGTTTGTGCGTTAATGTAACGAATAAACTAAAAAAAATCACTTAAATAATCTGAAGACTTGCAAACTTTTCCTTTAAACCTTGTATACGAATTATAGGAACTAACAAGACACGTTTTCACAGAATCCCTAAAGTTTGAGAGCCATTAGAGCATTTTCACCCTGTTTGTCAATGGTCAAAACAGCCACAGGACCATCACGGAGCAGGAATTATTTGGATGATTCTCAGCACTGCAGTGACTGTGACATTGTGTGTTGCGCTAGTATGAGTGGATCAGACACAGCAGAGCTGTGAGCACTGATAAAGGTCTAGAGCATGACCAAGTGCAGCAAGAGATAAGATACTGTCTCTTAACATCTGCAAAATAGATCAACAAGGTAGGTGTATCTAATGGAGTGGATAGTGTTTGAAAACTCTGCTGTGTCTGATCCACTCATACCAGAGCAATACACTAGGCTTGGGCGGTATAAAGGTATTTTGTTATTTGGTATTTAAATATGGTGACAGTATCTAAAAATTATAACGGTACATGATGTAAAGCGGCAAATTTCAAAAAGAAGTCTATTAAAACTGGGAACGTGCTTCACACGTCAGCAAAACACAGCGCCAGTTTCACAGACACACACACACACACACACACAATACTTTTATTTCAAAATTAAACAAGTAATTGTTTATTTCGCTCTCAGGTAGTTATTCTGTCTTATACAACTAGCCCTCCATCTGCTTCTCTCACAGCGTGTGTGTGTGTGCACGCACGCTGCGATTCCCGCTCTGACGATCATATTAAAGTTAATTTCAGTGTCTTCATTTCGTTTATTTTGTTAGATAGAAGCAAAACGAAGTCGCTGTGAGTCGCGAATGAATGTGGACGTCTCTCCCTCTCTCTCTGCTCTGCGCTTCCGCTAGTGGGAATACCGCCTGGGGGGTTGGGGTGCGGTTGACGGGGGCACTCGGCTGCAGCAGCCGCCGCCACCACCGATAATACCGCATACCATATGCATTTTTTCAAGCTCATACCAAGGTATGAAAAACACCAATACCGCCCAACCCTACAATACACATTAACAAACCATTACATCAGTTACTACAGTGCCTACAATGATCCATGACTCAAATAATATCTTGTGGTGGTCATCTGAGGGTCCTGACCATAGAACACGGTGAAAAGGTGCTAACAAAATATTCTAATAAATTTGAGATTTTGAATTTCATGAGCTATAATAAGCCATACTGATCAACAGTAAACAAAAAAGGTCTGAAATGCTAATGTTAAAGCTGATCAGTGTATAGACAGTGTATGGGTAAAAATCAAATAAAAAAGTACATAAATAATTATTTTAAGTAAGCATTTTACCTGTAAAGGCAAGACCACAGGCTACATTACTGCCCAGAATGGGGACTTGTTCCCTGGAGATCTGACTCCAACAAGCATCATTTCCAACTAATGCAATCACAGGTGTCTGGCAAAGGAGAAAAGAGGAGTTTGTAAGGGGTAATGTGGCAACAAATTTGCTACAATGTTTGTAGTCTGATGTTATTGTAAAATGGAACAATCAATGTCCCACTTTTATCAAAGTTCTTTGCATACGAAATATCACGTATTCAGATTTTGCTTTTTATGCAAAATTGACATGAAATATGAAACCTCATCCTAGATCAGCATTTTTACTTTATTCAGGGGATTCTAGGGGACCACACCTCCACATGTTTGATGTCAACATCCAAGCTAATTTTTGGCCACAACATGTACACAAAGCATAGACATTATATACCTAGACGTGGCATTGAGCGCTGACTCATATGTCAACATCGCCGCCATATTGGAAGTGGCAAAATAACGAGAGATGCTGCACTCACACTTTCGAACCATTTTACAGTCAAAACGGGATCACATGGGATTACCTTTCACAGGTAAGACTGACTAATTGTTTTTGATCGTATTTGGCCATTCTAACATTTTAAAAACAAAATTATTTTTTTGTGCCTAAAAGTTTCCCAGTGTGTGAATCTGAATTCACATCTGAATGTGTGAATGAATGCACTAGCTTAAATAACTTTGTAGAAAGGCGATTTACGAAGTTCATTCCATTCACTTGTATTAGTTCACAGCGCAGCTTTGCCTCTTCCAATATGGCGGACACAGAGTTATGTTACAATAGCGGGCCAACCCAGTCAATGACGCGTCTAGGTATTAATGTCTATGACACAAAGCATTTAACTTCATATAAACTCTCGGCTTCGGTGAATGAAAGTGCATCTTTTTTGTGTGGTGGGGTCTATGCATTGGCCATATTGTATTACTGCTGTGGCCATAAGAGTGTCATTGTTTCTTTGCATGTTGAAGTAAGGTTGTTTTCATATTTCCTTTTCCACCATAAAGGCACAGGTAAAAGTTGGAAATGTTAAAAATCCTGAAAAAAATAGCTGGGGGCCAGAGGAACCCAGAAGCTCCTGGGATATGGCAATTTTGAAGGTAAAAGGAATGTACTTTTAGGTTTATGTTTATGAGTTTGTACAAAAATAGAAAAAAAAAATGCACAAAAATGTATTGTAACTTTGAAAAACATTTTGCACTAAATAATCAATAACATCTTGTCAAAGCATAGGTTTATTAATCAGTGGCTGTATTGAGTCACATGGTCAATATTTGTGGTTAACAGCATGCCATATAAGGACATCACATATTTCTGTAAGAACGTGAAGGATTTGATTGGTTGAAGAGCCTCAGACACAACGACAGACGACTCAAAAAGTTGTGTAGTGTGAACCTGGCATTTACTGGGCAGACACCCCCCCTCACCCTCAAATTTTCTCAATGTATCTGGATGATTTGGAAAATAGACTCAATAAAAAAAATCTGGAAAACTTTTAGCCATGTAAACGGTGCGTTCCGAGCTTCATGATGCGTACTTGGTCATTCAGTTGAAAGCAAATATAATATTGCTTTTATTTTATTTAATATGTGACCAATATAGAAACTGCTTTGTGAATTGTTAGATGTAATGTGAATGAAGACAGAGTGACAACAGCTGCAACAAAGATCAGTGAATCAGATAAATAACATTATTTTGTTATTGTTTCATGTCGGTTACATTCTATAGCATTGTCTTCCTCTATGCTTGTCTGTGCTTTTAAGCTCAGATTTGCTGTGCCATCTGATAGGGTGAGGGGGACGAACAGTGCCTCATTTACATTAAATGTTTAAAAAAAAAACGTGACATGCATTTCTTTAAGACCAAAGTAAACATTTAAGGTAGGTATATACTCCCAAACTAAAATGTGTAACATTAAATAATTCATAATGTTTTTTGAACCATATGAATCAGTAAATGGCAAATAATTCCTAGTTTACATAATTTGCATAAATTATGCAAATTAGCATCCAATATGGCCAACGAGAGGCAGAAAGTTATGTATTTTCTAAATGGTATATCTCAAAAACCACTAAAGATTTTGACTTTATTTTTTGGACTTTTATTTATAACCAATAAACTCATGTCCTGATGGAAGGAAATTAAATACAGATGAAACATATTGAAGATAAAGACAAGTTTCCATTTTTGTCATTTTTCCGCACCTAATTAAATATTCAAGCCTGCTAATCTAGTACTTACAAAGGTTTGATCAAAAAATGCTGAGATCATCCCATGAAGAAATATATAAAGTATCAGTACTCCAAAAATCAAAGAGAAATCTTTAAAAATACCAGAGATATCATGCTTGAAAGATTGCATGGAAGTCAATTGACTTTTTGGGAGTATATACCTACCTTAAGTTTACTTTAAAACTTAAAAACAGATATTTGACTTTTAAAGTCAAGCTTTATCAGTCCAAACTTGTGCCAAGTGATTTATTCACTGTAAAAAAATCCAGTAGATTCAAGCATTTTTGGGCCTTGTGGTGAGCTGTTAAGTGTTGTGCATTTGCTAATACCTTGTGTCTGGTGAAAGTATCAAATTCTGCCACAGTGTAACCCAAGGAACCATCACCATAAACAATCCATACCTGTGAATAAAAAGGTTTAATTAATGTTACTTTAGTAGATAAACAAGCATTTATATTATCAAAAATCACAGATTGCAGAGAAAGTCAAAAATAAGATCACTTGATCTTACTGACATCTGAAGTGCATTTTGTGCTGTTTATGTGCTACCTCTGAGTCAGGACGGCAAAGCTTCGCTCCGAGGGCAAAGCCTCCTCCAACACCTAGAGTCCCAAAAGCCCCTACACAAAACAGTAGATTGTATCATGGAAAGCAAATAAAACTGTTTTCATGATACTTTGTTACAGAGAAGTGTGTCGCTGACTTTGAACACTTGCAAAGAGGCCCATTTCTCAAAAAACATACCAATAAGCGACATGTTTGTAATGAGACATACTGATCAGGAAAGTGTAAGAATGCATTTATTTACATACAGTTGTTCCCAACCCTAGACTCTAGCCCCTGTTCTGCACATCATGGGGTTTTTATTTCCCCCCCCCAAACACACCTGAACCCACTAAACAGCCCATTACCCAGGGGCATGTGCAATCTCAAAATATTGTGCACCATTTTGCTACAGTTTCTGCTTTGGCAAAATGGTGTGAAACAGTGAATCTCAGACTTTGTGGTAGGTTTTCTCTCATTTTTAATAGGTATTACTCAATAAGCAGTGACGTGTTTCTAAAACCCACCCTTTTAAAAAGGTAGTGCACACAGATTGTAATAAAGTCCTCTACAAAAGCAGCTCTTATTTTGTAGGGCAATGGCAGTGACTGTATCATGCATATTTTGAAGTACTAAATAGGTCAATTAATTTCTTCAAGCTCAGGAAATGTAAGAATGACCTTCTCAGATGCCATAGTTGCAACACACCAATGTTCAACACACCACAATTTCAATTAAAATAAATGTTGCTATGTTTTGACAAGGCTGAAGATATCCTAGATCTCCTGGGTATGATAAGAGTAGAGAAAACATGAACATTCAGAATTGGGAAACTGACTTATAGTACAACAAAATATAATGGTCCCATTTTTGCCAATGTCTGCCAAAATTACTGGCAACACTGGTAAAGATGAGTAAAGCCAAATAAACCAAATAACTAAATAAATCTCAAAATAAATATAGAAACCCCTGCATTTGATGTTTTGCACACATTCACTTTGCAAGATAACTGTACTGAATCTTACAATGTTGGATGAGAAGGGAGAAAAAAAACACAAAGATTGCATTTCATACAAATTGTTGATTCTTTTTCAGCTCAGTCTACAGGTCACTAATAAGATTAAGATGAACCAATTTGCCAATGTGACTTTTCACACAATGGAATTTGACCTCCACATTTAACCCATTCATGCAGTGAAACACACACACACACACACACACACACACACACACACACACACACACACACACACAGCTGTGAGAATTTGTGCCCGAAGCGGTGGGCAGCCCTTATCCACCAGCACCCGGGGAGCAGTTAGGGGGTTAGGTGCCTTGCTCAAGGGCACTTCAGTCATGTCCTGTCTGGGGATCGAACGCGCGACCTTCTGGTCAAAAGACCAGATCCTTACTACTAGGCCATGGCTGCCCCCATCTAGTAATACATTACTAGAGTTCCTAAAAAAGTAACATATGAATGGGAGTATGTCCATTAGATTTTGTTCATACAAACAAAAACATGTGTGAACTTTACTTGGATTTCTGCATAAACTGGTCATTAAATGTGTACTGATCTTCATCCAAGTCACAACAATAGACAATCACAGTCTGCATAAACGGACGTTTTCGTCAATATTGAACACGACATGCAAACATTCACAGTGCAGGGTGGAAAAATGTGAACCTTTAGGCTAATGACTTCTCCAAAAGCGAATTGGAGCCAGGAGTCAATAAATATGATGAGATTGGATGTGTTGGTTAAAGCTACCCTGCCTTATTAAAAAAAAAAAAAAAAAAAGTTCTCAAGAAGCACTGCCTGATGTGAACCATGCTTCACAAAAAAACCTCTCAGGAGATCTACGTTCAAGAATCATTGACTTGCATGAAGCTGGAAAAGGTTACAAAAGTATCTCTAAAAGCCTTGATGTTCATGTGTCCACGGAAAGACGTACTGTCCACAAATGGAGAAAGTTCAGCACTGTTGCTACTCTCCATAAGTGTGGTCATCCAGTAAAGATGACTGCAAGAGCACAGCGTAGAATGCTCAATGAGGTGAAGAAGAATCCTAGATTATCAGTTAAAGACTTACAGAAATCTCTGGCACATGCTAACATTTTTGTTAACAAATCTACAATAAGTAAAACATTCAACAAAAATGGAAGGCCACCACAGAGGAAGCCAAAACTGTCCAAAAAAACATTACTGCACATTTGAAGTTTGCAAAAGAGCACCTGGATGTTCCACAGCTCTACTGGAAAAAAATTCTTTGGAAGGAAGAAACCAAAATTGAGTTGTCTGGAAAGAACACACAACACTATGTGTGGAGAAAAAAAGGCACAGGACACCGACATCAAAACCTCATCTCAACTGAAACTTAGTGGAGGGGGCTTCATGATTTGGGGCTGCTTTGTTGCCTCAAGACCTAGACGGATTGCTGTCATCAATGGAAAAATGAATTCCTAAGTTTTAAGACATTTTACAGTTGTGCAGGTCTGATCTGTAACTACAGGAAACGTTTAGTTGAGGTTATTGCTGCCAAAGGAGGGTCAACTAGTTATATCCAAAGGTTCACATACTTTTTCCACCCTGCACTGTGAATGTTTACATGTTGTTTTCTGTATAAACATGAAAACATTTTTTGTGTGGTATTAATTTAAGCAGACCGTTTGTCTATTATGACTTGAATGAAGATCAGAACACATTTAATGACCATTTTAAGGGTTCACATACTTTTTCTTGTAACTTGAATAATTTTGCCTTACTAAATCAGGTTAAGCTTCTCCCAGATTTTCAATTTAATATAACACTTTATTGTAGGTTTCACTTTATCAAACATTTTCTGGTATGGTTATATCCTTGTACTAGAGCCCGGCCGATATGGATTTTGGGGTGGCCGATACGATACCGATAACAAAGAGGAAGAAAATGCCGATAACAATATATCACAGATATTTTTTTTTACAATTTGCATTAATTTATATACATATAAACGGAATTGAAGATTTAACATATAACTTGTTTCAAATACTTTTATTGTCAAAAGTAAAACAGTGCTTGATTTGAACATAATAATAAATAATGTAACAAAAATTACAAATATTTTAACATATATTGAAGACCTGTTTAAAACAAACACAACTGCACATTTTACAACCTTTTAGAAAAATACCTAAAATAAAAACATTTGTCGATCTTTTACATATGCCTGAAAACAAAACATTCAGGGAACAGTACTGTGCAATAATTTAGTAAAGGTCAATAAAATAAAATAGTCATTTAAACTGAAACAGAAGGAATAAAATGTACTATAGCTCTAATACTGCCAATTCAAAAGTGGCAAGTTGTAGTGCAGGAAGCACAGCTTTTTCGCATTCTCTCCTTTCAGGGCTCTGCGCTTTTCTTCACATATATTGCCAATAGTGATGAAGACCCTGGATTTAGGCACAAGAGCCCAAAGTCTGGCTGTGCGCTGAGCGGGGGGGGGGGGGGGGGG
>BRDA01012953.1:0-10850 GCA_036984385.1 Crenuchus spilurus | reverse complement strand
ATATATATATATATATATATATATATATATATATATATATATATATATATATATATATATATATATATATATATCAGGGCTAGAGCAATGATGTGGTAGTGGTTCATGCAATGAAGGCAATAGGTCTACACATATCAAAATCAAACAAAGGTATTGAAGTAAACAGTCTGGTACTCTACTTGCTATTTTTTATATTTTTATTCAGATGGGTACCACAGCTGTGACTTGCAACACCTTAGATATCATAAGAACCACATAGCAATCACTTGGCAACATCCTAGCAACCGCATAGCAAATGCATATTAACAGCCTAGCAACCACTTGGCAAAAGCTTAGCAACCAGGTATCAACAGTCAGCCTCTCTGACTTTGGGCTTCAACACAACAGAAAGCCATTGGTGATTGACCAATCTGTCCTCGCCTGATTGGTTAAGTGAGTCTGAACTTATCTGCATAAAGTTTAAATCTGCTCAAAGACTGCCTCGGGTAATGCCATTGATGCATGGAGGTCGAATGTTTGTCCAACACACTACAACCCACCATGCAATGCAATGCAGAGATGTGTCAGAACATTCACGGAAAACAACGGGATGGGTTGAGGCCAAGTTTAGCATTGGCCACATCAATCTACAATCAGATCACCCAGGATGTATGTTAATCTCAGGTGTGAACAAGCATGTTTTAAATAAATGTAAGAAAAGCATAATGCATGTGAAATTTAGATTACTTTCTTTAGAAGAGAGTACAAAAGAGTTGTTTAGACATATCAGTTGTCTTGACATGTTCTGGATTTTTTGCAAATTGAATTTTGCCCTCAGCTCTGTTCTCCTCAAATACAATCACCTAAATAAACAAAGGAAAAGAAGAAGGACATTAGAAATATGCATTTTGACATGCATAGAACAGATTCCAATAAGACACATTGCATGTATTATCATGATTACAGCAACAAAAAAAACATTTTGGAGAAGGAGCAACAGTGTATTGTATGTTCATCATTATATTCACCTGGTTATCTCCACTCCTCAGCCAAGGACCAGGGACATAAAGGGTATTCTGAGGACCAACAGACCAATGGCGTCCAAGATTTTTTCCATTCATAATGACTACTCCTTTCCGCCACCCCTACCATTGAATGATAGCAGAATATGTTAACAGTCAAGTCAAGGTCAAAACTGTTTAAGCTCATAAGAAACATGTTGATGTGACCTTAGAACTCACCGGCAGCTTGATAAAGGTATCTCTGGGCTGACCTTCTACTCTGAGAGTACCACTGAAGAATGCAGGGTAGATGGGCCTTTGACCTGTAGAGTTCCATTTCAGTGCCTGTAACCTATTACATAGAGAAGCATAGTTTTTTATGAATGAATGAATGAAATGTTACACTTATATAGCGCCTTTCTCAAACCCAAGGATGCTTTATAATCAACACACTCCATTTACACACACTGGTGAGAAGTGGCAGGCAGTCGCGCACAGCGTACTCTCAACCGGAAGCGACCGTCCACCTGGAGGACTGCATCGAGCACTAGGGGGCTCACCCAGGACAGAGTGCCAACCATATCTGGGCATACATACATACATACACATTAACACACACCAGGGTCATTTTAGAGTAGCCAATTCACCTGATCTCCATGTTTTTGGACTGTGGGAGTAAACCAACGCACACACAGGGAGAACATGGAAACTCCACCCAGATGGGGACTTGAACCCATGACCTCAGTGCTGAGAGGTGAACATGCTAACCACCAAACCACTGTACTGCCCAGAGGAATGACTCCAGAGTTATTTCAGCTCAACACGACAGGCCTTGCTGTACAGTTCTCTTCACAATGTCTGAAATATGGTGTCTGCACGTACTGACCCAAATATTCTACTGGGGACAGAAGTGCTCAGATCACCTCCAACTCCAACTGGATTCAAAATGAAGGCTAATACTTTGCTCTGATCATGACTTGGTTTGTACTTGTTCATACATAGAATTAATATATTGATGATATTTTTGTGAATTCAAATGGGGATGCTAAGGGTACGGCAGTTAACAAGGGGATCATTTTAGTCCAATTTTCACTAGAGGGATGACATCCACTCACACTCGTCCTGAAATTGAGCCCTGCTATTACTGAGGGTGCCAATAAAAGTAAACAAAGCTGTATATAAAGGCAAATCATCAGCATAACCAACCTGTTTATAAAGTTGGGGGTCATGTCCAGTGAGTACATGGTGAACTTCTTTAGAGGGGTATGGTTGAGCGTGATATCTCCAACAATGCCTGTATGGATAGATTTCATTTAGTTGTTTGATAAGCAATGTGAAATATTCTGTTGTTTATATTTGCTGAAATAAATCTACAAGATTACATTTTATACTTTTATTACTATTTTTAAATGACAAAATTATATATTTGTTTTTGTATACATTTACTTAGTGTGTTCATAACAACTGCGATACTGCTATACTCTCAAGAGAACAGTATTACATTCAAGAGTTATTGCATAATACCCTTCCGCTGGTCATCCAGGGCTGGACCATAGTTAACTCTACCACAGTTCTCCACAAGCAGAGCCAGAATTCTCTCTTTCTGTGCACATACAGGAAAAATGGATAGAGTTGAGTCAAAAGAGCAATTTAATTGTGGTATGGCATTTACACATCTGTTTTTGTGCTTGAAAGAATAAAAAAACAAGTGGAAAATAATAATACATTTCATATTTATATTCTTAGATGAATTTTAGTCTTGGTCCACAGGACAAGTCTAAAATAGATCACTAACTTTACACTGATAAAGGCTACAGAGTCATCAGTTCTAACTGACAATGTGGCAGCTGATTAGAGAGAGAACAATGGTAGGTTAGGGTGCTTGGAAGATGTAGGTCTGCTATATTGTAACCATAGTAGCTAGTAGGGGTGTGCATCTGTCCAATAAATGATGATCCGATATGTATCTCAATTCATGTGGTACGATACGATTCAGAACGATATATTTTAAATTGGACTAATTCGGTTCGATTTGATTCAGTAGGTTTTTGATAGGTATAATAGGGTAGGTAATAATACGAGTTACTTGTTTAAAATAGATAATTTTACATTGATTCAACATAAGTTAATACTAAAAATGTGTCTTTGCTTGCATTCAAACAGATTAATGAAACACTAGAGAACTAGTAAAGTTGTATTTGACATGTGAAGTCAGAAACAGTAAAATACTGTCGCGTTGGGATGTGGTACCGGGGCTCCAATGTTTTAAACCAGTCTCCAAAGCCCTCATTCTCCACCACACAGTATGGTCTTAAGTCGTTGACAATGAACCGGGCTATTGAAGCCGTTATTACTTTGGCTCTACCTGAGTTGTGGTTGAGTTTTGGCTGAAGAAATCCTGGTTTTGTGTGTTTTTGTCCTGCCGTGTCTTTGGGCTAACGGTGCTAGTGTCCTCATCGCCACTTTCACCACGTCGTCTCACCAAATGAGTGGTGAGGTTTGTTGTAATACCGGTGTACTTGAATGTGATTTTGCATTCTTTGCAAACAGCAACGATTTTGTCTAGTTTTTTGTTCATCGTGAAAAACCCGAACTTGACTGTGACGAGACGTGACAGACGAATATCGCGACAGTTAATCAGAGAGAGAGAGAGAGAGAGAGTGAGGGAGGGAAGGAGGGAGAGAGAGAGAGGGAGAGAGAGAGAGAGAGAGAAAGAGAGAGGGAGAGAGAGAAAGAGAGAGAGAGAGAGAGAGAAAGAGAGAGAGAGAGAGAGGGAGAGAGAGAGAGGGAGGGAGGGAGAGCAGTAGCAGAGGCGCACATCAGCAACACTAAATTGATTGACAGCTATCCCGGGTCCATGTACCGTTGTATTCACATTGTTTAAGTCAAAACCGGACTTCCGATTCAAATCGGTTATGTTTTACACCCCTAGTAGTTAGTCATTTACATGATAACGATAGCCTCGTACCTCTGATATTAAGATAAAAGAATGTTATTTAAATTATGACACATACAAAATCATACAGCTAATATAAGCAGCAGATTACAGTTAGAGTTAATAAACATATGAATGTTTCAATGAAAATATGCATTTGAATGTAGAAAAAGTACCATTACAAGTTATACTCATTGACTAGCTCCTATAAGAACATGGCTTTATTAACTTTATTACTGTAACTACAAAATTCTGGCTTTAATTAAAGTGTGCAAATATTTGCAAACACACAACAGCTCTTAGCAACTCAGTCATGAGGAATAAGACATATTTATTTTGTAATGCTAAAAGGCAAACGTTTCTGTATGAGATGTGAATATTCTGCTTTTACAGAGTATGAATGCTATGAAATGTAGCTAATATTCACATAATATTTCCAATCTAGGAGAGGAAACCACTCGTTTAGCTGACTGGCATTTACACACCTGTAGCCAGTTGTTAATTTTAATACTTTGAGTCACTTTTAATAATCTCAAAGACACATCACTGCTGTACCCTTCTACACAGTAAATCTGCCAGTGTTAAATCAACACTATTAGAGTTAAATTAACACAGAGGGTGTCAAAATGTAACACTCTCAGTGTTAATTTAACTCTAATAGTGTTGATTTAACACTGGCAGATTTACTGTGTAAGGGCTAAAATATGCACTTTAAATTAAAATAGCTTTTTTGTTTTAGTTTAGAAAAAAAAAACACTGTCAACGACTTATTCATATTTACCTCACTGTGGGGCACTACAATTTCCTGCATTCTGTAGTCCAAAACACCAATGAAACATCTGTCCACAAACACCTGTAAATCAAATTTCAATGTTATAAAACATCTCTCTATCAAAAATTCATTTGTACTGCTTTGTGCAGGATTTCCTGTTAAAGGGGGACATATTATACCTCTTTTTAAGTTCTTTGCACAAAATCACTCACATAAAGAGATCACCAGCTCTATTCTTGCCAGTTTGATTCCCTTTCAGAATGGGACATTTAAGGGCTCTGTCACTTTCATGCAAATAAGCTGCTGCTTGTCATGCCCCAGCACCAGTGTTTACTACACATGAAAATGACAAAACACAGAGGCGCTATCCAATCGTATATGTTCGAACATGAGTTGGACCCAGAGCAACAAGACCTTCATGAATACAGCAAGCACACACACTTTCACACACACAAACGTTCACACAAACACATTTTTTCATGCTTGGAGTGTTTATAGCAGTCGAAACCCAAGTGGAAATACAAAAATACAAAAAAAACACGCAAAAAAGTGAGCTGTCCCCTTTAACATATCAACCAGCTTCAAAGTAAAACTTATCCCATGAGAAAACCATGCTTACTAGAGCTCGATCGCGAACATGGTTCCTTGAATTAAGAGCTCCTCCTTTGTAAATAGTGGTCTCGTAAAGAGTGTATCCATACATCTGACCACTATTATGGTGACCAGGCAGGTTTTCCATGCTCACTGGGTCATCCGACCTGAATGGCTGAAAAACAAAGCACTTCCAAAAATCCCACTCCTAATGAAAATGTATGTCTTATAAAAATAAATGATGGGTTGCACCATAAAAGGAACCACAGGTTCCTGTTTAAAGAAGTGCAATATCTTCCTTTCTTGTTTTGCTGCTGTAAAAAAAGTGTGAATGTGCAGAAGAAGAATTCTAACCATGTCTGCACACTGAAGACTTTCCCACAAAGAAATGTGCTGAGAAAGGACCACTGGTTCATACGCTTCTTTGGCTTGGACTGCAGGAAGTTGGGGTAACTCTTCATCTGAGAAACGAGAAAGAAGAGTTATGCTTTTTATGCATACAAAACATGGTGCATCTATTTACTTCTGTTTGATTACAGGCCGCTCAGTCCTGGGCTTAGGTGAATAGTGTAATGCCCTGCCCTGTGGCCAGTGAGGGGGTAGAGGACTAACCACGACCCTGATAAGGATTAAGTGGGTGTGATAATGGATGGATGGATGATTACAGGTCAGTCATGCCACAACCAATACAGAGGAAGCACAGCAATGGACTGAAATGGCAAGTGTGTTGTCTGTGCATGTCTATGTCCAGTCACTTAGCAACTCAGTGTGAAGAGGCAGTTAAAATAACTAGTTATTTCATCAGCACCACATACCTTTTTATGAAGAACAATGCCAACAAAATCATTAAATAGAACATGGATGGAGTCTTATGGGAGTGGGAGAACAGCTAGATTTTAATTTGTTTTAACAAATTATTAAAGTAAGTGATATAAAACAATCTCAAGTGCTTAGAAACTGCACACAGGTATTTATAACCACTCAAATGTGAAAAGGTGGACCATTTAAAGATCTCTAAACTGCATTAGAAGTCCGTTTACTAACAGAAGAATAATCCTTAGGATGGAGTAACTTTTAAATAACTTTATAACTTACGTTGGAAGCCACTCAACAGGTCCCTCAAGAGATGATATTTAATGGTGTAATCCCCACTTTCAGATAATGGAGCATCGTAATCTTCAAAAAGAGAAAAGCCCTGGAGTTTAATGCATGCAGACTGTAGATTTACTTTCTTAGTGTGTATATAAGCTTTTCTTCTTTCTTTAGTGAAAAAGAAGGACAAATGTAGATGCATATAGAAGGAAGTTGAGTGCAGACTGCAAGGGCAAAAGTTCCATTTAGGCCTGGGGTGTCCAAATTTTATCTGCAAAGGGCTTCATTAGTGCAATCCAAACAACACAATGAACTCGACTCAATCAGCAAGTCAAAAACCTGCAACTACGCTGGCCCTTTGTGGACAAGATTGTACACTCCTGACTTAGAGGTTATTATATTGCTCAAGGATCAGTATCTGTAGGACATTACAGTAAGGATGTAGGCCTGTACTTTCAATGTCCTGCCTATTTAAACTACCAATCCTCCAGCCTGTTCCTCACCACATCTACATCACTGCATGGAGTATTGTCAAAAAACGCAAAAACTCCTGTACCGTAGCTGTTGGTCTGTGGTTTGTAGGAGCCAAGGTCCACTGCACCATTCATGAAGCCAAAACTGGTTCCTCCGTGGAACATGTACAAATTGATGGAGACACCACGTTCAAGAAGTTCTTTCAGCACTGCAATCATATCTGTGCCAAAGTGGTTGAAAAATCCACTTTGAGTGAGTGTTTTTCAAAAAAGCTTTAACCATTATACATGTGACTTCTATGAGTTACACTACAGGTCAAAAGTTTTAGAACGTTTCAGGTGTGCACCTATTTGGTCAGGGGTTCATCCTACAGCAAGATAATGACCCAAAACATAAGTCCAAGCTCTGCCAGAACTACCTCAGGAAAAACAACAAGATGGTCAGCTTGAAAACATGGAGTGGAGCACAGTCTCCAGACTTAAACCCCATCCAGCTGATTTGGGATGAAGTGAAAAGCAAAGCAAACCTACAAGTGCCAACATTTATGTGACGTTCTGCAGCAGATTAGTGAAGAACTGTCTGAAGAATGTCACGAGTGTGTTCAGCTGTTATTTTGTGTCCAAAGTATAGACACATTTTGGCCTATAAATTGATTCCATGATGTTTTATTTAACTGCAATAAGACAAATCAATACAAACTGGAAAATTTGAGGTGTTCTAAAACTTTTGACTGCTAGTGTACATTCTTTTTAAAGTTTCTGTCAACTCACTTTTCATGTGATGATTAGCTTGTATATCTCACTGATATTGGTGATTATTACATAGTCTATAATAGTATCAAAACCTTGTAACTCCATTTCTTTTATTTTTTAACAGTACGCTGCAGTTTGAGTTTGTTACCTTGAGCAGAGAACACATGATGAGGCTCCCCCCAGACATCAAACCATCCACACCAATACTCCATCACCATCAAAGGCTTCTGTGGCTGCAGCATAAATACAGCACAATGACACATACTGATGTTCTTGTTTGTTTTGTAATAGTTCTTGTTTTTAAGTTTTACCTTAACATAATTGAAATGTAGTATTTCCATACTATTATACTGTAACTGAATATTGCAATTTTGTTCCTAAAATTATTCCAAACTAAGTCATCCCAAACTCAATATAATAGAGAAAATTGACCTTAAATTAGTTTTTGTTGTCTTTTAAGTTGCATCTCAATTAAATTAATTAATTAATTAATTGGGTCATTGTTTTTTGCATCACCAAATGTCTCCTCTTCACATCCTCCTGTAAAATGTTTCAATACACCTTTGAATTCCTTGTTCTCTCAACGATCCCAATACACTCAGGCCCTGAAAAGAATTGTATATCTTTTTAGATTCTGTTTATACTGTTCTCTAGCATACATTGGCCTTTAGATTCTTTAGACAATGCCTCTTTATGCTTTGCAATTACACAGTAAATATGTCAGTGTTAAATCAACACTATTAGAGTTAAATTAACACTGAGGGTGTCAAAATTTAACACTCCCAGTGTTAATTTAACTCTTAATAGTGTTTATTTAACACTGGCATATTTACTGTGTACATTGTTTTATAGATGTGAGACTTTAATGCTACAGCGAACCTCTCTGGTGATGAAACGATGCCTGTTTTACGTATTGTCTGTGCCTGTTTTACCTAGTCTGTTCTCACATTCCCCTTTAACCATTCTCCTTTCCAACCTTGATCCTTCCCCAATACGTAACTGTATTTAAACTTAGAAGATGTGTTCTTTGAACTGGATTAAGACCACACTTTCTTGTGCATTTAGTTTGGGCCTATCAAAGACTTATTACTTTAATTATTAGTTGTGTTGTAGTGAATGTTATGCATATGTTTGCAGTGGGGTGTCCTGTATTTAGCGTAGCAAGCATTTTTTTTTAGCCTAGGTGGGCAGAAAGTGTGTTGTTGGGTTACTCAAAGTGAAATTGCTGTGGGTTGCTGGTGGTCCTATTGTTTTTTTTCCCTTTGAGCAATACTGATGTTCCTTTCTGTTCTTTCAAGAATGAAAAGCACTGAAACAGTATGAGCATCTCCAAAACATTACAGGCTTTTTTTTACTGACCTGCAAGTCAGCCAGGTACTGTATTGTACCATATGACAGTTTCTGAAGGTTGATGGTTTGAAGGGCTGTAAAAGGAAAATGAATGAAAATGTGAGTCTCTAAATGTAAAAAAATAACTGTGCAATCTCAAAGTAAATAAAATGATTGTTTCGTTGTCTAGTTATTTCTGCCCCACTTTTTGGCACTTCTCATGGATTGGTGATCTCCACAAGTGCACTGGACTAAGCACCCAATGTACACCCCTGGTTAATGGCACATTCCAGAGGTCAATATGAAATGAAAACTACGCTATGATAATGAAAATTCTGAATTTCTTTGAGTTGCCAATGCTTACCTCCCTCCACTCCTCCACATTTTAAGCCCTCACGATTATCACAAGTCAGCAGAAGTTCTGTAATTCCTCTGGACTCTAGAGCCTAGAAAACATACTGTTATTTATTCTACTGTGTGTGTACATGTGCATTTAAATCTCTCTGTGATAAATGAATAATTAACACATATTTTAAAACAACAAATTCTAGAACCTTTCTCCTAATGTTCTATTTTTGTTAATGGAACACTGATTTTCAGAACATGTTCCCAGAACATCACCTAGTGTACTTTTTGATTCCATCAAGACAACTTTCCTAGAATGTTGAACTGTCCCTGCAAATAAAATGTCAAGGAATGATCAAGAACCTTAAAGAAAACTTTCTAAGAACATGACGAAAGCTGGACATACTGAATATTCTCAAAGTTCTGCTAAATTATGTTCAGCGATCTTCTGGTAGTTCTGGTAACAATGTAAAACAGGATGCTTAGAACATCTTAAATAAATTCAGATATCACTGCAAATGAATTTGTGGCAAAGTTCTGAGAAACATTATTTTGACTTTATACACTGCTTAGCCAAAAAAAGGTCACAAACTCTAATATTTGTCTGAACCACCTTTAACTTTGACTAGGGCACATGTTCGCTGTGGCATCGTTTCCACAAGCTTCTGCAATGTCTCATTTATTTCTGTCCACAGTTGCATTAATTTTTCCCTCAAGATCTTGTATTTATGATGGGAGATTTGGACCACTGCGCAAAGTCTTCTCCAGCACATCCCAAAGATTCTCAATGGGGTTCAGGTCTGGACTATGTGGTGACCAATCTATGTGTGAAAGTGATGTCTCATGCTCCCTGAACCACCCTTTCACAATTTGAACCCAATGAATCCCGGCATTATCATCTTGGAATATCTCCATACCATCAGGGAAGAAAGAATGAATTGATGGAATAACCTGGTCATTCAGTATATTCAGGAAGTTAGTTGACCTCATTTTTTGGGCTCATAACGATATTGAACTTATATCTTACCAACTGCAGCAATCCCAGATCATAGCAATGACCCCACAGGCTTGTACTGTATGCACTAGGCATGGTGGGTGCATCACTTCAGCCACCTCTCTTCTTACCCTAATGCTCCCATCACTCTGGAACTGAGTAAATCTGGACTCATCACACCACATGATCTTCTTCCATTCCTCTAGACTCCAATCTTTGTGCTCCTTAGTAAATTGAAGCCGTTTTTGCTGGTTAGTCTCACTGATAAGTGGTTTTCTTAAGCCTGCACAGATGTTTATATAATAGCACTGAATTCTATTGTTGTTTTTCTACAATCTGATTTCACCAAACATTTAAGTGATCGCCGATCACAATCATTCAGATTTTTTCAGACCACATTCCTTCCTCAAAAATGATGTTTCTCCCAACGTCCTTCCACTTTTAATACTGCGTTGGACAGTTCTTAACTTAGTGTAGAGTGTAAAATATTCTTTTCTGTTCTGGCAAAAAGGATCACCTCCTACATGACGCAGAACCACTACATCAATACATCCATCCAGAAAGGTGGCATCCCAGGTTTTTCGGG
>BRDA01012952.1:19724-30291 GCA_036984385.1 Crenuchus spilurus | reverse complement strand
ATTTAAAAATTAATCAGTAGTCATAGCCTGTGTTCTGTATGTAGGTGGGTTTAGTGCATTTGTTTATGGGACACATCTCTGATTCTGTGTTGTTCTCTGCTGTCAGATCCACACAATAGCCATCATCGCCGAGGGCATTCCTGAAGCACTGACCCGCAAACTCATCAAAACCGCAGACGAGAAGGGAGTCACCATCATCGGACCTGCAACAGTAAATACACTCACTATTACATGTCAGGGTTCTCGTAGTTTTACATTTTTTCATATGCCAAATACATTTTTAAAGAAGATTTTGTCATTTTCTTTGTCTGGTTTTATTTTTATTTATTTATTTTTGACCTCCACAAAAACATTTTTTTAGGAAAACATAGTACATTGGTAACCCTACTTACGAGCATCTCTACTAACGAGTATTCCAGGTAACAAGTCGAGATCTCGGAATATTTTTGTTCCAGGTAACGAGTAATATTCCAGCTAACGAGTAGCGTAAATTTCTTCCATTATGCCAAACCGCTAGGGGTGCTGCGGTCGTAGCATCTCCTAGATGCTAGTGTAGAAGAAGAGGTCAGTCAATACAAAGTGAAAGTGCCTGTTGAAAGCGACGCTAAGACAGCAAAAGGTAGTGAACAAGAAAGTTAGATACATTTTACTTTTCATATGATAAGTGTAACCATGCAGCCGCCAGCCTACACGAGCGTCGTCATGTTTATGTTTTAAAAACCCATATAAACACATTATTTACATATTAAAGTATACTGTATATTGGCCGGCTGACACGGATTAATCAGTTTTACATGTATTCTTATGGGGAAAATGCATCCAGCTAACGAGCAAACCAGCTAACGAGCTCAGCTCCTGCATGGATTACACTCATAAGTAGGGTTACCACTGTACATACAAATGACTTTTCTTTAATGAAATTCTCCTATAATAAGGTTCTAGAAGTTTTTACAGACCTCTAGTTTTCTGCTTTGGTCTTTTCATTGCTGAAGATAGCAGAGGCTGCTGACTTCTGATAGTCTCTGTGCTCTTTCTAGCTTTAGTTTTAGCCTCTTTGCCTTTGTTGGGGTCTTTAAATTTGGCAGGGTGATGATGGAGATTTTTAATGGTCTTATATGTATTATACTGAATTTTTTCGGTGCTACTCCACAGTTCACTTTGCTCTTGTAAGTGTTCTAGATTGTGAACTGGTCGTCTTCATTCACTGTGAATAACTTCCACATGTTCTGTGAGACTGTTGTGTGGGATGAACCACTGAGTGGCACAAGAGTGTAAATTTGGTACAGAATCTCACATGATGCTGATTGACTAGTCACTTCTCAAGGCCAATTAGACTGAAAACGGGCAGAATCCAGACACTGACCCTTTGATTAGAGCCTCTTTAGTATTCCGGGTCTGGGTTGATTTATTTTGACTCTATTACAGTTACAGTCCGGTCTACATTTGTACTGCTAGTGTTCCTCAGCAGCAGTAATGTGTGTTTGTCTGTTCAGGTCGGCGGTATAAAGCCAGGCTGTTTTAAGATTGGTAATACTGGAGGAATGCTGGATAACATCCTGGCTTCAAAGCTGTACCGGCCAGGCAGTGTGGCATACGTGTCCCGCTCCGGAGGGATGTCCAATGAGCTCAACAACATCATCTCCCGCACCACAGATGGAGTATACGAGGGTGTTGCTATCGGAGGAGACCGGTGAGGAAGAACTTTCTGACTCCATCTTTTCTTGTTATCTGCCGTTACTGTGTTTAGGTTCTTCAGGATGTTGTTCTGCAGTCGTCTTTAACTCTGTATGAGTTTCTTGACACCCTCTCACTCCGATATGCTCGTTAGCAACCTGCACTCCTAACACTGGACGTCTCTTTCTTGACGTTCTGTGTCCTCTTAAGTAAAATTAGAAAATACGGGTATTTTTTAAATCCTAATAATGGTGTATAAAACTAAAAGTTGGCACCTTTCCCATCCTGCAGATACCCTGGGTCTACGTTCATGGACCATGTTCTGCGCTACCAGGATACTCCAGGAGTGAAGATGATTGTAGTACTCGGGGAGGTCAGATCCTTCACTTTTTTTATTATTATTATTTTATTATTTGTTTTAATGAACAATTACAAACAACTACAAGAACTTAGACTATTAAATATCTTGAATAGCATGAATGAGACATTATCAATTAAAAATAATAAAGATAATAACAGTCACAATAAATAAATAATAACAATACAATTAGGTGTCTGTTTTTAAATTAGAACAAATGATACTTCACTTTTTTACTCACCTGTAAAATCTGCCTGCTGAGACTTTTATATCATTTATTTACAGAAGTGCTATACTGCATTACGTACTACAGAGTGCTCAAATGCACGGGTGTTCAAAACGGAATCAATTATATTGAACCCGAGTTCTAGATTTGTTCACGTTTCAACATTAAAATCTGGTGCTAAAGGTGCTCTAGAATGAAAAACTTTATTTATCTTGTATATATTTACGTCTCGCATCCGCCGCTCAGACACCTTTACTTTCAGTTCCCACACAAGGTCAGACAAACATCCTCTCTACACTGTCCTCCTGTCACTCACCTCCTCACTCACCTTCACTCACTTCCTCTCACCGCCTCCACTCACCTCCTCTCTCTCTCTCTCCTCTCTCTCATCCTCTCTCTCCTCCACTCACCTCCTCTCTCTCCTCCACTCACCTCCTCTCTCGCACCTCCTCTACTCACCTCCTCTACTCACCTCCTCTACTCACCTCCTCTACTCACCTCCTCTACTCACCTCCTCTACTCACCTCCTCTCTCGCACCTCCTCTACTCACTTCCTCTCACCTCCTCTACTCACCTCCTCTCACCTCCTCTCACCTCCTCTCTCGCACCTCCTCTCTCGCACCTCCTCACTCACCTTCTCTCACTTTCACTCACTTCCTCTCTCCTCCTCTCTCTCCTCCACTCACCTCCTCTCACTCCTCCACTCACCTCCTCTCACCTTCACTCACCTTCACTCACTTCCTCTCACCTCCTCTCTCTCCTCCTCTCACTCCTTCACTCACTTCCTCTCTCCTCCTCTCTCTCCTCCACTCACCTCCTCTCTCGCACCTCCTCACTCACCTTCACTTACTTCCTCTTTCCTCCACTCACCTCCTCACACCTCCTCTCACACCTTCTCTCTCGCACCTCCTCTCGCACCTCCTCACTCACTTCCTCTCTCACCTCCTCTCACCTCCTCTCTCTCCTCCTCTCTCGCACCTCCTCACTCACCTTCTCTCACCTTCACTCACTTCCTCTCTCCTCCTCTCTCTCCTCCACTCACCTCCTCACTCACCTTATCTCACCTTCACTCACTTCCTCTCTCCTCTCTCTCCTCTCACTCACCTCCTCTCACTCACCTCCTCTCACCTTCACTCACTTCCTCTCTCTCCTCCACTCACCTCCTCTCTCACACCTCCTCACTCACCTTCACTTACTTCCTCTCTCCTCCACTCACCTCCTCTCGCACCTCCTCTCTCTCACCTCCTCTCTCGCCTCCTCTCACCTTCACTCACCTCCTCCCACCTTCACTCACTTCCTCTCTCAGCTCCTCTCTCACATATCATACAAGCGATTCTCTCTCCTCTTCCTTTATTTACTCGGCTCTCTGCAGGAGTGATCTTCATTTCCCACCTGCTTTCTGACAGTCACGCTGTTTCAGCATCAGCATGGTGCCTTGCTGTAAACCAGCCAATCAGAGCAGAGATTATGAGCTCACCATAAAAGGGAAAGTGGCTAAAATGCAAGGGTTATAAAACCACACATCTGGGCATTTTGTGCCCTGACCAAAGTCACACACCCTCTGTGTGATCATCAGAGAACAGCATACAGTACTGAATAAATATGTTCTATCAAATCAAATCAAATCAAAATTTATTTATATAGCGCTTTTTACAATGGGCATTGTCACAAAGCAGCTTTACATATTTAATATCAAACAAACTGAATCTAAGCCCGATGTGAGCAAGCCGAAGGCAACAGTGGCAAGGAAAAACTCCCTCAAGGCTGGAGGAAGAAACCTTGGGAGGAACCAGACTCACAAAGGGGATCCATCCTCCTCTGATCAAACTACTGACACAGATTTACATCCTTAGTTAAATCTGACATTGTGCTATAGTGTAAAACAATAATGATAATTAATAATAGCGATCATTGCATTCATATTAGGTATCATAATTTAAAATGCAGTAGCATTAGAGCTTTAGTCCAATGTAAGAGAGCAGCAGGTCTGGTGTCAACCTCAGGAGCACTTCTCAGTTCTAGAGCACCTTTAACAGTCATCACAAACTTTAGGGTTTAGTAAAAGCTGCTCAGGTGAAAAAAGCAAGGGGTGTCCATTACATAAACCCAAATTCTCCCTGCCCACTTTGATGGGCAGCACCTAGACATTAAGTTAAGTTTTCATCCTTGTGACTGTTTTTTATGAAAGACTGTGATTGAAACACTAATGTTGATAGTTTTACATTTGCATACATACACATGCAGTGTTAAGTTTCTCAGCGGTGTATTGAAATTGTTACATCCTCACACAAAGTTTCAGTGTTTTATTGTACATATTGTGATGTAATTGCATCGTCACTTCAGGCTCTTGTCTGATGAGGTGAATCATGTTTTCTCTCCTGTTCTGTGTGTGTGTGTGTGTGTGTGTGTGTGTGTGTGTGTGTGTGTGTGTGTGTGTGTGTGTGTGTGTAGATTGGTGGCACAGAGGAGTACAAAATCTGTGAGGGTATCAAAGAGGGCAGGATCACTAAGCCTGTAGTGTGCTGGTGCATCGGCACATGTGCCACCTTATTCTCCTCTGAGGTTAGCTTTCACCTTTTTCAAACGATCACTATTATGGTGGTGTCTCACCCATTTATGTCAAGTTTTGCAGAGCCAATCAGATTAGAGCTTTTTTTTTTTTTTTTTTTTTTAACACATATCAGTAATTGTTCTTAACACATGCAGAGAGGATGGAATATATTAATATATACATGAATTATACTTCTGTATAGTAAATAAAACCACACATTATAAATGGGCAAGAATAATAGGATAGGGCTGCTTTAACTGGGCTTTATTGGGCTTTTGGTCAGTTTGACGTTGTGCTGCTAAAAGAGACATATTTATTCATAAAAGTAGTTAAATATTCATAGATATATCCAAACAAATAGCTATATAGTAGCTAAATGTATTGGTGTAGTTGACTCTGTGTTTGTGGTGTTTTAGGTGCAGTTTGGTCACGCAGGTGCATGTGCTAATCAGGCCTCAGAGACGGCTGTGGCTAAAAACCAGGCTCTGCGAGATGCCGGAGTGTTTGTACCCAGGAGCTTTGATGAGCTGGGAGATGTCATCAGGTCCGCATGGAGGGAATTTTTTTTCTATTCTTTTTATTTGTCTTTCAACAATAAGCTGTATGGACAAAGTAAACCGATGTAATTGGCTAATAGATCAAACTGGCATTTTTACATTCTTAAACAACAAATGAGTTACCATATTAACCCTCTGGAGTCTGTGCTCCCGCCAGCGGCATATTAACAAAATTCCGCATAAGCACTTGTATAACTCAGCGAGATTTTATCCTAGAAACAAAACTAAACAGACCCCGGAAACCTTAAAGGGTCTACTTTTCATATACAAGCTGCACATATTTTCCCGCCAAAAGACGCAATCACCTATCTCAAAAAATATTACATCTAGGAATCACTGAATGAGTAAAACATGTCACCTCACATTAGTTAAGCTTTAGAAATAAAATCATACACAATGTCTAAAAACTGTAATGCTCAGTGTGTAGCCAACACCTGTTTATTCAGATCTGAGCTCAAAAGTCTTGGTTAGAAATGTTTAGTGTGTTTTCACAATATATCAGCACATCTGAAAACAGGTTTTTGGAAAGTCTAAGTTTAGAGCAGATTTAATCAGAATATAGACTTATGACACTCTTACTGTTTTGACTGTTGTTGCTGAGTCTGTGCTGAACAAAAGCCTGTGTAACACTTTGGGAAATAATCATTTTAGATGGGTGTAATTTTCAAGCCATGTCAGACTACATCAGATAATATCTTATTCTCTGTGCATAATGTTGGCTTGTAATGTGCATTTAAGCCTTTATGTGTAATCAGATGTAATTCAGTCAGTCATGTAAACATAGCCTAATGCTTGATTTTTCTTAAGAAAACATACCACTAGACAGACATGTTCTTACTGAGAGTGGGGCTACGGTGCTGGTGTAATAGGATTGTTTTGTTGTAGTCTGTATGGTGTATGAGATGTAATTTTTTTCTGTTTGAACAGGACGGTATATGATGACCTGGTATCGAACGGAGTTATTATTCCTGCACAGGAGGTTCCTCCTCCAACAGTACCAATGGACTACTCCTGGGCCAGGGTAACTGCACACTGTTTATACCATCTCAACCAACACTAGCATACATGATAATTATAATTCATCAGTGATTTCAGATTCTTTTGAACCATTTTTGTGACATTTAGTATCACATATTTGCTCGCTCTCTTGCTATCACACTCACTTGCTTTCTCTCTCTCTTGTTCTTTCTCGCTCACGCTTTCTCTTGCTCACTCACTCGCTCTCTCATTTAAAATGATGTATGACTGAAAAAACTGCCCATTGGTGTTGCAAATTGTTCAGTATGGCTCAGCAACCAGCTGCAGCCTTGTGGCTAGAGGATGCAGAAGTCCAACATGCTGAAAATACACTGAAATGATGTGTAGTGTAAAAGTGTGAATCTGTTGGTGTTTGTTATTCATCTGTTTGAATAAAATGAACATTAACACACAATTTCAGCTTTTGTTGATGGTCATATTCGACCATGAACTTTACATTTTATTACATTATTTACATTAAGAGAGTTCAAATTATTGGCTTCGGAGTATGTTCATACATCAAAAAAAAATTATATTGTGAAAATGCTTCTTTTGTTCACAATTTAATTTAATATTAATTAATTAATTAATTAATTAATTAAGTGGTCACTCACCAAATATGCTTCAGCGTTAAAATAAAAAGGTTGGAAATACATCACGTTATGTTTTTTTTTTATTTTTTTTAATTAAATTATGAACAAAAATGAAAGTTTTCACATTACTCTAATTTTTTTGATGTTTGTACATCCACACACACATTATTTATATTGATCTGTCCCTGTGTTTAGGAGCTAGGTCTGATCCGTAAGCCAGCATCCTTCATGACGAGTATCTGTGATGAGAGGGGTCAGGAGCTTATCTATGCTGGCATGCCTATCACTGAGGTCTTCAAAGAGGAGATGGGACTGGGAGGTGTGCTTGGGCTACTGTGGTTCCAGAGAAGGTCTGACTGAGTTATTTGTAAACAAAAGATGTGTAACTATTATATGCAAAATTGTTATGATGAGTAAATCTGTTTACAAATTAATTTTAAGTGCTTTGGCTAATCAGTACTTAATTCAGTTAAGTCCTGCCAGTGGAATGAGCTACAAGGACGGACAAATGTACAGTTCAGTTCAGTCTTAAAGACTAATATACTGAGGATTATGTCCTTGACTCTGGAATTATTCATACAACCCAGCAATTCTGGTACATGTTCTCTTTTTAATTACAGACTACCTGTTTATGGGGAAAAAACAACTAACCTGACCACTGATAGTACTTCCTGTTCAGACTGTTGACATATCAGCTTGCTGTGTTGGTATTTCAACTGACTGCCTCCTTTTGAAGTGTTTCATGGTCACACTGTGTTTTCTCCACAGGTTGCCTCGCTATGCTTGTCAGTTCATTGAGATGTGTCTGATGGTGACGGCTGACCATGGCCCTGCCGTGTCTGGAGCTCACAACACCATCGTGTGTGCTCGTGCAGGAAAAGACCTCATCTCCAGCCTCACCTCTGGCCTGCTCACCATTGTAAGACACCGTTCATTACTCTACATGTGACGGTGCTCCGGCTGCTGCTAATGGAACTGCAAACAAGGCAGTTAACCGTGTGCATGAACCTGAAAACCTGATCACCAGCCTTATCTGCATAAGACCGAAGTGGCTGGTTGTTTCAGGACTATGACGAGCTGATGAACTCAAGTATAATAATAATAATAATAATAATTAATAATTAATAATAATAATAATCTTTATTTGTAAGGCACCTTTCATACATATATGCATCTCAAAGTGCTGACAGGAACCTATCTAACAATCATTTCACTGAGGTAAAGAGGAGCAAGGCCATGAAGACATTTAAAAAGCATCACCAAAACCTTAAAATCTGAATTTCAGCTGAATTTCTGTTCATTTGCAAAATAACCTGCAGCCACTTTGTCCCTTTACATATAAGATTGGTGACCCTTGGCTTAGAGTCAGGGTTTGGCTGCTACTAATTGGTTAAGGCCTCAAAGAAATGAGTTGAAGTCTATGAAATGTCCCCACAACATTAATGTGTGTGTGTTTCAGGGGGATCGGTTTGGAGGTGCGCTGGATGCAGCTGCTAAACAGTTCAGTAAAGCCTTTGACAGTGGCATGCTGCCCATGGAGTTTGTCAACAAGATGAAGAAAGATGGCAAACTCATCATGGGCATCGGGCACAGGGTCAAATCAGTGAGTTGATGCACACACAAAGGATGCTTCACCAAAAAATCTGATTTAACCCTCTGGAGTCTGCGTTCCTGCCGGCGGCATATTAACAAAATTCTGCAAAAATATTTATATAACTGCAAGATTTTATCTTAGAAACAAAAAGAAACATAACACAAAAAAGTTTATATATACCACAGAACATACCACAGAAAAATGTATGTGTATATTAACTTGAATCTATTTGTTTTTAGATATTTGTGAAAGGAGCTTAAATAAGCAGAGACAAGATTGTGAGAGCGACTCAGACAGCTCTGCTTTATTTTTTATATTATTATGATAATGACATGGTAATTCTGGACATTCCATTGGTGGAATAGCAGCCTTGCAATGTGTGCTGAACAAAGACCTCTCACCTGAGTCTCATGAATATTCAATGTAGGGTTAGTGGCAAGTGAAAACAAAGTGTCGCCTCACATTAGTTAAGCTTTAGAAATAAAACCACATACAATTTCTAAAACCTGTAATAAGCAGTGTGTAGCCAACACCTCTGTTTATTCAGTTCTGAGCTTAAAAGTCTCGACTATAAATGTTTAGAATGTTTTTCACAATATATCAGCACATCTGAAAACAGGTTTTTGGAAAGTCTAAGTTTAGAGCAGATTTAATCAGAATATAGATTTATGACACTCTTACTGTTTTGACACTGTTGTTGCTGAGTTTGTGCTGAACAAAAGCCTGTGTAACAGTTTGGGAAATAATTTTAGATGTGTGTAATTTGTAAAAACGTCAAGCTTTATCAGACTACATCAGAGTGTCTGAAATACCCTCAGACTGCATGGGCCTAAAACAAGTGTTCTGACTGATTTTGAATTCTACACAGAATACAGAATCCAAACCTCGTAGCTCCAAAAACTAAAACTACAGACTTCATACAGCAAACATGGCTTAAATGAAGTGGCAGAGTTTTTAGTAAAGGGGGGAAATGATGTAAATTTATTAAGCTTATATGCACCAAACTGTGTTTATTAATATTTTATGTTGCTAAACTGTTTCCAGATCAATAATCCTGATATGAGGGTGCAGATCCTGAAAGACTTTGTGAAGCAGAATTTTCCTGCTACACCACTACTGGACTACGCCCTCGATGTGGAGAAAATCACCACCTCCAAGGTGTGTGTGGGTGTGTGTGGGTGTGTTTGGGTGCTTGCATATTTGAACATGTTTAATAAGCATCGCAGCTCTAAACGTAATATAAAAACCAAACCTGAGGCTAAAGATAAGTGAACCCATCTTCTACAGATAAACTGCACTTTAATGCACTTTATTAACTGAATTTAACGTCCATCCATCCAATATCTTCACCTTAATCCTGATCAGGGTAGTGGTTGAATTTAACATTTGTTGAAAAAATAAAATGTAAACATGTGGTTTTAGATTTTATTTGTTCTGATGAGTTAACTTCAGCAGCTATAAAAACCCACCACATTTATATTTGTTCTAGAGTTGCACAAAGTACCCAGTACCAAGTACCTGTGCTTTTCAATATTGAAATTAAGCAACCAGTTCTTTATTTCTTTATTTATTTATTTATTTTTACCCGATATCTCACGTGTTTTAGTGGCCAATTAACCCCTTTTATCAACTCTCCCCATCACCGTCACTGACTCTCTTGGGAGGGGGCAGACTAGCACAGGCATCCTCCGATACCAGTGACGTCAAGCCCCTTATGTTCCAAACTGCTGGCGATGCATCAGCTAGCATGCTCAGAGGAAAGCGGATGCCCAGTTCTGATGGATTGCCCGGCAGACGCCTGAGTCACTTGACACTGTTTATAGTGCTAGGGAGAGTGCGCCATCTTGCCCACCTGAAGAGAGAGCACAGCCAGTTTTGCTCTCTCGAGGCCCCAACTGTCAATGGTAGGGATGCACCGATACCACATTTTTAAAAACCGAGTACGAGTACAAGTACTTACATTTAAGTACTTGCCGATACCAAGTACCAATAAGAGT
>BRDA01012949.1:4385-17092 GCA_036984385.1 Crenuchus spilurus | reverse complement strand
TTCACCTGTTTAACGACTTCGGGAGCTTTAGGGTCCACACAAACGATACGATTTCGATTGATACAGTCTAGTCACAGGCTTAAGATTTTGGAAAGACTGTGGATCTTGCAGGGTCACTAATTTAAAGACTGCAACTAGATTCTTTTGAGAGTATTTCAAATCTGCTTTTGTTTTACATAGAATTAATGCAATAAAGAGCAGAATTACTGCAAAATGTGTATTTATTAAAGCTTTCGGTGTATCAAAAATAACTCCACGCACAATAAGACAACGTAGTGCAAAGTCTAAATATACTAACATGCATTACAGATACAGAGCTATCAGAGCTCAAAATACTGTCAACAGAGGATTCACATCCATACATTCCTGGTCCTTTGTGTCTGCTCCTCATTTTCTTCAAGCTGTTGGGGAAAACAATAACTCTTAAGATTAAAATTATCGTTAAATAGCCCCATTCAGTCATGTTTAGTTAGCTAGTTAGCTTTAGCATAGCAAACACACCTGGGATTTCGAGGGCTTCAGCAATTTGTCCACTTTTTTCCTTTTTTCGTCTCCGTTGTGTAGTAAATGGTAAAACACTCTTGCTTGCTCCATTAGGTTCTTGTTTTTTTCTACAGTCCAGGAGAACCGTAGTTTCCTAGCTCTACCCGCCAAACATACTATTTGCCTTTGGGGCTTTCCGTAGCTCTCCTATTGGTTCCCAACAGTATTTGCTCGGGTCAACCAGGGTTCAACTCTTACCACTTGCGATAATATTAAACATGTTTGATTTCATCAAAAAGACTGACTAAAACTTTCAGTCCTGACCACCTTACACTTAATGATGGAGATGACGCGACTGCAACTCGACTCTAGCAAGACTCTCGTGATTTTAACCCGACTTTGAAAATTTGTCTGCGACTGTAAAATCGCATGAAAGTCGTTAGGTATAAGTTAGGCTTTAGGCTCAGAGCTGTTGAACATTTCTTTGACTTGTGACAGCAACTTTGGTAAGTTTCACCTTTCACTGCTTTACTTGGTAAAGTACATTAAGTTCACTCATTGGTCTGCATTATGTTAGGAAGAAGTAAAGAATGTAACATCTTTTTTATGTGTAATTTTAAAAATTGATAAAGCTTATCTGGTTAACAAAGCTGCTGGGTTTTACTGGGGATTCTGCTGTAAATTGTAAGAGAGTGCTGTAGTTGGTAAACTTCTCTTTAGCTGTTGGCTGGATGGTGTGTTTACAAATGTTAAGTAAATTGTGAATCACAGACTAAGGGTGTTTCTGTTGTTTTATCTAAATTTATTTCCTATTTTTTCTTTCTTTGTCTTGGTTCCAGTCTGGGTGATGGCCAGATTAGATGAGTTTAGGGCAGGGGTTTAGGACTTCGGTCCTGGAGGGCCGGATTCCTGCAGAGTTTGGTGATTTTTCTGCTCTGACACTACAATTAAACCTGCTCATTACCTGCTGAGCTGAATCAGGTGTGTTTGATCAGGAAGAGCACCAAACTCTGCAGGAATCCGGCCCTACAGGACCGGATTCTGACACCCCTGGTTTAGGGGATCATTGATAATTCGGGGTTGTTCACTATATTGAAACTTGAAGTGCTGTAATGGACTTTCATTCACATGTGGCATTGAGAGCATAAGATATGGTCAGTCTGGCCTTGGTGGACTAAGACGCTGACACTTTAATTACAGCATCGCGATCATGGCATGTTCTCTCTGGGTGGGTAGATGGGACACTCTCCGCATCACTATCAAGTAATGTCAGCTGGCTCAGGTGTCTTTTAGCTAATGTATGGGAACAAGTCACTAAGTTGCAATTAACAAGTAAGTCCCAAGTCTTGACAATCAAGTCCCGAGTCAACTCCCAAGTCAATACAAGCGAGTCCCAAGTCTTAACCTTCAAGTCCTAGTCAAGTCACCAGATGTAACGTCATTTCAATATTTAATACAGCTGATGCAGTTAATAGTATATTGTACTACAGTTGATTAGTAGAATATTAAAATGACATTAATCATAAACTTTTTAAAAGTGTTTATAGGAAAAATAACTTACATATGACAAAGTGCTTTTTTACTAAGCACTTTTTAAGACACAAGTTTTGGTGATGTTGTCGAGTCAAGTCACAAGGCATTGGTTTGGTGACTCGAGGAGTCCAAGTCATGTGACTCGAGTCCACACGTCTGATATTTAGGTGTATCTACACTCAAGTACATGTATTTTTGTATTTCTTCCTAAACCTGCTTTTCAGATTTTGCTGTAAGAATAAACCAAAAGGTGGCGTAGTCTTGTATGTACCAATATGCCCAATTTATTGACAGCTATGTGAGGTTTCAGATACAGAGTGGAAGTGAGACAGAATAGTGTGATGTGTAAACAGTAGACAGTAGCTGTTATAAAAACAGGAATGTATTTAGTAATTGCATACATAATGTATATATAATGTGTGTGTGTATATTGGGGTGTGCATCTGTCCAATAAATGATGATCCGATACGTATCTCGATTCATGCGGTACGATACAGTTCAGAAACAATATATTTTTAATTGGACCAATTCGATTGAGTAGGATTAAGGTACAATTCAGTTCACTATACCAGGGTAGGGAATAATACAATAGTTACTTGTTTAAAGTATGTGATCATTTTATATTATGATTCAACATAAGTTAATAGTAAAAATGTGTTTTGCTTGCATTCAAATAGATTAATGAAATTAGGGGTGAAGGAAAAAATCGATTCGAGCTTGAATCGCGTTTCTAACACTGAACGATGCAGAATTGATTCTCATTTTCAAAAAATCTATTTTTTTTGCGGGTGTGGGTGTGCCTGCTCAGCCACCGTAGTGCTAGGCAAAACAAGGAAGTAGCGTGGGCTATGTGTCGTGTTGTAGTGTTTGTTATTACGCCGCTAAAGTATGGATGATGAAGAAAAAGAATTTCAGCCTCCGCGGTCTTTGAAAGCAACCATTTGGAAACACTTTGGATTTTACTGTCAACCCGGCCCGGGTAAGAAAGGGCTCATGTGATTTGCAGAAATTGCAACGGTAAAGTAAATCTGCTGGGCAAGACATTCACTGAGGTCAGAGTTTCACCCAAATCAGCCAACACCAGGGCTGAGGAGGAGCTGAACAGGTATCTGGCTGTACCTGCACTCTCAGAAGACCCCCTTCACTGGTGGAAGTCCAATGAGAGAGATTTCCCTCTACTAGCCAGATTAGCTAAACGCCATTTATGTATCCCTGGTACAAGTGTGGCAGCAGAGTATTCTCCACTGCTGGAGATGTAGTGACAGCTCAGAGGAGTTGTCTGTCTTCAGAGCATGTAGATCAGCTTATTTTCCTGTAGAAGAACCTACAGATTTGATTACTGCCAATTTAGTTGTGTCAATCATTTTTTTTGTAATTTGCTGTTAAGAAAAAACAGTATTTGTATCATTTCATTTAGCATGCTCTCAGAAATCTATTTCTTTATAGAGGCTGCTATAAACCTTTTGTTTTGTAGTTTTTACACAAAGAGAGGTTACAATATTTGTTTTATTTCATCTGTGAAGTGGAAGTTCTGGCAGCTAACCTAAGCCTACCCATTTTATTAATGTAACAGCACTTTTATTTTTGTAAGCACTTTCATATATTTGTATTTTTTGTGATTTGTTAAGGAAAAAAGTGTAATTTTACATGTTCTCAGAAATAGGCAGCTAGCCTAAGCCTAGTTCTTGTACGAAGCAATTTGTTGTTTTTACAGAAAGAGCAGTATTTTTTAGTATTTTTGTATAATTTAAGTTTTGAGTAGTGGCATGTTCTGGCAGCTAGCCTAAGCCTACCAATTTTATTTATTTTACTACAGTTTTATTACTTTAATGTAGTGTTCTGATAACTGCGAAGTTTAAGTAGCTTGAGTGTCAGCCTCAAAGATGTTGTGTTGTGTTTGTACAAGTTAAAAAAATGTGTGCAGGCGTAAATAAATCAGACATGTTGTCTTGGATTTACCTTTGTGTGTTTACATTATTGCAATAGGTTGATAAAACCTTTACAATTATAAAATCTTTATAAATGTACTTTGCTTTCATCCCAGCAGACTAGAGTAGATCCTGAGAATTGTTTTGAATCAAGAATAGTTTTTGAATCGGAAAATAATCGTTTTTTTAATCGAATCGTGACCTCAAGAATTGATTCTGAATCGAATCGTGGGATTTCCAAAGATTCGCAGCCCTAAATGAAATACTAGAGAACAACAATTTGACATGTGAACTCAGAAACATGTCATGTTTATTAATATTGCACTGTTAACATATTGCACGGAAAGAACTTCACAGAGCCTCTCTGGTAAAGAAAACCAAACAATATTCAAGTTCACTAGGCACAAATGAGAGCCTAAAATGTTTAGATGTCTGTGTAACATCAGATCAAAGAACAATGGGCTACTGAGGTAGAACATAACATCTCACAATACAGCTCTTGAGAAAAATGTTCTGAAAACAAAACATAAAGTGGCAAATTGTAAATCATATACAGTAGATCAGTCTTTTAAAGTGCTGATTTGAGATTTGACATCACTTTTTAAAGTAGCCTTTTGCCATTTGTAAACAACACAATAACTATAAAAAACAACTATTCTCTCACTCATTTTCTATTGGTTGTACTCTGAGGCAGTATCGTGTCCATTTCTGGATGTTTGGGCTTGTCAAGGTTCTTCTTGAGGAAAATCAGGGGATCAACATGATCATGTCGGAGTACACTGCGTTGTGCAGAAATAATATCTCCTGCAGTGCTGAAAACTTTCTGATGCCACACTGGTGGTTGGTATGCAGAGATATTTTTGCAGGAGATGACAGCAGTGGAAGGTTCACCTGTTCTTTCCACCATGAGGGTTGTCAGTCAGGAGCAAAGGACTACATTCTTTGTACCTCATGACTTCCTTACTGGGCTCTCTTGAAGATCGTGCTGCTGCTCTTACTTCAAAGGTTTCCCCAAGAAATTGGTCCAGTGCCGCACTTTTCTTCTTTTTGTGTGGAGGATCATCACCTGAAACAAAACATATATTGCATGTTACTGCTTATGTGCTATACGTCTTGAGACCTTTTCTTTCACCTTTTATAAATATCTTATACATCATTAAGTATTAAAAAAACACATTTTGGCCTATTTTGGATCTGATGACCAACTATCCTGTTGTCTCCATGAGCAGGGGTTCTCTGCACTGGATCCCTCTGAACTTCCTGGAAAAGATCAATGCAAAAAAATATGATCAATTAGAAAAATGTTTACCACAGATAATAAACTCAAAAGTATTAAACTGAATTAACTAAACCGTGTATATTTTTTGTTAAATGCAGGACATAGTCAGTAGATAGTAAACCATGTGCAGTAGATTAAAGTTCATTTCAAAATGTTCAAAAAGCAGCTATTAGAATACACTTTAATTTTATTTTGTATTCAGTGAATAAAATAAGTGTGTTGTCTTACCTTGTTAAGAAGGGTGGTAGCTTCAGCTGAAATACTTGTGAATATCCTCTCACCATCATCATCACTCAGGAATGGAAGAGTTTTAAAGCAAGGGTCTAAAACAGATGGAGTGTAGAGAAGGTCCTGGAGGTGTGTGTACCGCTTGTTAAAGTCTATGCTGAATGCCTTCTTCGTCTCAGTGATGAGTACTGTGTCTTCATCTGCTGCCGCAAAGTGCTTTTTGAGTTTTGCTCTGAGGGGGGCAATCATTGATATTGTGGGCATGGCATCATCATTGATATTGTGGGCACTTTGGCAGGTGCCATTAACCTAACAATGTCTTCAGCATTGCAGAGGTCTTTGTCATTAAGAATATTCACCTCTTCTCCTTTTCTGAGCTCCATTGATATTACTGTTGCAAAAACTTTGTTGTAGTTGTAGCCAAGTTGTGGTCCAGTTTTGGCTGGAAGAATTCCTGCATGACTGTGTTTTTGTCCTGCCGTGTCTTTGGGCCAGCGGCGCTAGCATCCTCATCGCCAGTTTCTCCATGTCATCTCACCAAATGAGTGTTGAGGTTTGTTGTACTACCAGTGTACTTAATGGCAACTTTGCATTCTTTGCAGACAGCAAAGGTTTTGTCTAGTTTTCCGTTTTTCATGTAAAAACCGAACTTCTTCCAAACTTTAGATTTTAAGCTAGGCAGAGTGTTGTAGATATGTGTGTCAGACAATTTTGTCTTTCAGACGTGACTGTGATGAATATCGCGACAGTTAATCAGAGAGAGAGAGAAAGAGATGAGGCGAAGGGGCAGCAGCACATCAGCAACACCAAATCAATTGACAACTGTTTAATCGGGCCATCGGCCGGCTCATGCTACAAATAGACCAATTCAGGGGTCCACATACCGATGTATTCACATTGTTTAAGTCAAAACCGTATTTTCGATTCAAATGTTAAAGGTAATGTATAGAATACCTAGGCAATGTATACAATACCTGTCGTTTTTAGGCAAGGTATGAAATATGTGTTGTTCTATACTTTTCCTAGGCATTACATAAAATGCCTAGGCATTAGGCCAAGTAAAAAAAAAGAATTGGTGATCATCCCCGCCCGACCCTCTAAAAAGCACCCGACCTTTTTTTTTTTTTTTTTTAACACAAAAAACACGCCAAACACACTAGTCTGGCCTAGAATCATTCAAATTTTGCTTGCTTCCAATGACGTGATCCCAAATCAATTCTGCACATGTGCAGTACACTTCACTGTCAATACGAATGGTCGTTTTTGTGATGCAAATCATGGCTTTTGCAGTGGCCAGCATCGTAAAAACACTGCAGTCGGCCAATAAAATTCGTTTCATTTCCCTGTTATCTAACGAAATAAAATACAATGGATAATTTTAACTAACTGTAATATATTATAATAATTATTATCGCAGCGTGCGCGCAGACTCACACACAGAGAAGCAGACGGAGGGCCGGTTCTATAAATAAGACAGAATAACTTTACCAGAGACCGAAATTAACAATTACTTGTTTAGTTTTGAAATAAAAGTATCAAGTGTGTGTGTGTGTGTGTGTCTTTCTGTGAAACTGGCGCTGTGTTTTGCTAACGAGTATTTTCGTGGCTTTGCCCTGAATATGTAAATCACTCAAGAAGAACATGATCTATGTTTAACATGGTTTATTTAAGTTTTCAACATCTTTTTAATATTCGCTACATACTGTAGCGTCGGAGAAGAGAATAAAGAAAAAGGATGAGACATTTACTTACTAAATGCTCTTTTACTGCTCTTTTAGTAAAAAAGGAAAATGCAGTAGCAAACGCTCACTGCTTTACAACATGAAAGTACGACCAGACTAACTAAATGGACTAAGACACACATTAACGGTAACTTAACTAAAACACTAAAAATAACTCATAGAGACTAGACTACAACTAACAATCATTACACATACAAAAATCCCCTCTTATAGACCCCAAATAATTACAAAATAGACCCCATAAACACACAAGAGAACTTTATACAAATACCGTACGACACGCAGCCATCTGATTGGCCGACACCCCAAGAGCCACCACAATACTTTTCTACCATCAATCCAAAAAAAAAAAACACCTCCCCCCCCCCGACCCAACATTTTGGTGAAAAAGGATGATCAATATTTTTTTTTTACTTGGCCTTATAAAGAATGACAAGAACTGCTCAGGCAAAGTTTGAAAGGCATTTGTTATTTTGGCACATAGGGTTATGGTTAGGGTTAGGTTTGGGGGTAGGTTTAGGGTTATGGTTAGGGTTAATGTTATGTTTAGGATTAGGGTTAATGTTATGGTGGGAAAGCATATTCTACACTCTGCCTGTTTGTCATTTAGGTATTCTATAGAATGACTAGGAAATGTATGAAATATGATTTATTTCATACTTTGATGACCCCTTGACGACCCATTTTCAGCATTGTATACAATGCCTAGGTATTCTATAGAATGCCGGTTTTTATACATTGCCTGTAACACACATATTCTGGGCCCTGTACACTCTCAATGTCAGTGGGCCCCTATAAATGCCAGTAAACGAGGCACATGAGCAAAAAAGGGGGGTATTTATTTAAATAAAAAAGCATAAAGAAGGTTATAAGCTACAAACTGATCAGATTATGTTGGAGTGGTTCTTTCATTCACCCTCTGTATTGATGCATTTGGCCTACTTGTGCTCAAGTACCTAAAACATTAGGCTACATCTGGTTTGTGTACTAATGTTTTGATCCATGACACGTGCAAATTTTGATTTAAAAACATTTACTCTTGAACAGGAGAACTGGAGACAACTGTACACTCAGAATCAAATCAAATAAGCTACATTACTTTTGTACTGAGAAACGACAGTAGAAATGAACAGAAAAATATTGTTTCAATGTGAAAAAAAGTTGCCTGGTTTCTGCTTTTTACATCAAAGGCCTATGTCATCTTATCAATAGAGCCTGTCAAATTGTTCTTCAGCTTGCAGAAAAATAAAGTCTTGCTGACACGAGATGTAAAGATGTAATTTACATCCCAGTAAATGCCCACTGACGGGTCTTTTTGTTTGCAAAGTCACTAATAAGACCTGCAAGGTCCAATTCTTTGGCTGATTGGCTTTCAATTGACAGAATGGCGAGGCTGTTCAGTCTATCCTGGCCCATTGTTGATCTCAGGTAGTTCTTAACCAGCTTCAACTTGCTGAAAGCCCATTCACCCCCTGCAGCTGTGACAGGAAGTGTGCAGAAAATTCTCAAAGCAATACAAAGTTCTCCAAAAATGCTCTGTAGCTGCATCTTCCAGATGGCATTAAGGAGCTCAAGAGACGACAGATTTTTTGGAAATGTAGCATCCTATATGGTGCGGAAGTGTAGCACTTCATTTTCAAATTCTTGTGAGAGATCCATATGATATATTTTTGCCAATGCCCGGCATGTTGATTTTATCTGCGCTTCAGTCATATCAGTCAGCTACAGAATAGGTCCAGATGTCTCACATGTGTTTGCTGTGGCCTGGAACCTTGCACCCAAGGCACTGATGATGCTATCCATTGCAACAAAAAATATGGTGTTTCTGAATGCATTTTTGCACTCTCTTCAGTAGTTGCATCTTCTTGTGCCATCTCATCAGGAATGCATTTCCTTTTCCGCTTTCGTCTCTCTTCACTCCGAAAATGATCAGGGACATCAATTATTTGTGCTACTAGGGAGGCCACTGCAAGCAGCGAGTACCATCTATTACGAAGAGCCTGCATTTCTTCTTGTAGTGCCTTGATGTTTGCAGCCTCAACATCCAGAGAAATATCTCCTGCCTGAAGAATCACATTTCGGTTTTCAATGCACTGCAAAATCTTTACCCACACTGTAAGAAGGACGATGGCATCAAAGGTCTTGAAGTAACTGATCAAACCATTTGCCTCTGGCTTGGCTTCATTTGTTAGACTGCAGGTGGCTAAGACACATTCTAGTGCCTCAAGGATGGAGGGCAAGTTAGATGCCACAACTTGTACTGCAGAAATGCGGGCACTCCATCGAGTGTCAGAGAGACGATGAAGAGAGCATCCTGTCTTTCAAGGTTGCCCATCTCTCTGGGCTAGCACTGAAGAAATTATAAAGGCGATTTACAGAGCCAAAAAATGTTGCAACCTCTGGACATGACTCAGCTGCATGGACACCAACCAGATTGAGGGTGTGGGAAGCACAGGGGGAGAATGTAGCAAGTGGATTGAGTTTTAAAATCTGAGCTTGTACTCCTTTCACCTTCCCAGACATGTTGGCTCCATTATCATATCCTTGTCCTCTACGTTCTTGTAAAGGTATGCCATTGGACGGCAACGCTTCTAGAATCAATTCGGAAATTTCCTGGCCTGTCTTTCTGTGAAAATCTTTGAATTTGATAAACCTCTCAACTATCTTCCAAACACCACTGTCTTCTTTGTCATAATGTACATATCTTACCAAAAGCACGTTCTGTTCTGTATGAGATATGTCTGGTGTTGAGTCACATATGATAGAGTAATATATTGCATCTTCTCTTTCTTTGAGGATAGTGCTGAGCACTCTTTTGCCACAGAGCTCAATGAACTCATTCTGCTTGTCTGGACTTAGGTAGTGAGTTAAATGTGACCCTTTCTTCTTTTGTCTTACTTTTTCTAAGTGCTCGTGTAAGAAAGGGTCATAATGGGCCAACAACTCAAGAGTTCCAAGAAAATTGCCATTATGGACATCATCCAAATTTGAGGTTTTGCCTCTGAATGCAAGATTTCTTGAAGCCAAATGAAGAGTTACATGCAAAAGCCTCTCTAAAATCTTACTATGTTTCTCTGCTTCTGTCTGGAACTGTTTTTGAAGATGCCCATCAACTCATGTGGCTACCAATAATGAGTGCTGCAAGCTTTTCCATTTTACATAGCACTGCTTATGGGGAGTGTGTCTCATGTTCTGGGAACTTTCTATACATTTTTTGCCACCTAATATCTGATAACTTCAGTCCATCCTTGCTGTTCAGTGCACTTTTAGATGGCCTTGTCTGCTCATGTGAGAACAGAAAGCATTTGATGCAGAACAGAGCATTTGCACTGTCACTGTGGATCAACCAGTCCCTCCTAATCTTCTCACGCCCATTGGCCGACTTAACATATTGCAGATAGTCAGGAAATGCTTTGCCTTCCTTGTCTTTTGGTGCCACTTTGGTCAGGTCTACACTTTCACTAGCCAGTCTGTAAACTAGAGTCTCTCTCTGCTGAGCAGGAATAGCTAAATGTTTATGTTCTCACCACCTACATATCTTTCTCTTTCTCTCTCAAAAATGTATGGCAAAAATCTTAGTCACAATTATTTGATTGATATTGAGATCACAGTTATTTAACATGATTATTCATTGGGTTTGAATCATGAATTTATTGAGCATTGACAATAGCTTTTAAGCACAGCACTGCACTGTAATGCTAAGGCTTTTTACCAGACAAAAATAATAAATTGCTTTATTGTTTAATATATTACTAGTGTCCACTTGAGCCTATAGTGATATTGGTAGGCTATTTACATGTTGATATATGCAGCAGAAATATTGCTGCGGGGATCATTTATTAAGTCTCAGCACAGAGTTTCACTTTAAGCTCTGCTGTGTTAGTAGACAATAGGCTATAGCACACGCACTGAACCAAAAGACTAACTTACTTTAAACTTAAGGTAAACAACTCACATTTAGGCAGCAGTTCTACCTGTCTACCAGCAGTCTACCAGTCTACCATTCTGTCATCTTACCTTGTCTCTGCTCATGTCTAACCTGACAGGACTGGCTCTGTACCACAGCCACTGTTTGTTTCTGAAACTGGTTAAAGTTGATAAGTAACGTTAGCGGCTCATAATTGTCTTTATACTTACAGCCACAGCCTGGTTGGCAACTAACTAAACTAACGACTTCACGTGAGCCTACAAAAATCAGCAGCAGTTGTCTGGAGTGGACTACTTTAACCTTAATTGGACTTTGAATAACAAGCAAACTCGGTTCACCTTTGGGAAAGAAAGCCGTCAACATCTGTCTCCCCTCATTCTGCCTTCTTTCCTTTTCCTCCCTTTCTTTCTTCTTCTGATATCCCAATTTCTGCTTATTGGGCAGCATAATGTGTAGCACCATCATTCAATCTAGGCTCACTGACGTTACACTTGTCGCTAGTCGCTGTTGGGAGGACTAAACCATTTTGGGCCTCCAAGAGGGGGCCCCCCAGAATGTCTAATATGTTGAGAGGACTGTGACTAAAGTTCATTCCCTCAGTTGATATTATCAATATATTTGAAATATTAATTAATAAATAATTAATTTGAGGGCCCAATTCATTTGAAATAAAAACATAAAAAATTAAAATATAAAATCAGGATTTTTATGGGCCCCTCTCCCTACTCGGGCCCTGGGTAGTCAGGTCCACTTTTCCCCCCACTTCCACGCCCGTGTGTGTGTGTGTGTGTGTGTGTGTGTGTGTGTGTGTGTGTGTGTGTATATATATGTATATGTTTCTAAAACCAGCTGTTTCAGTTTCATTGTCTAACCCTTATTTATACGTAAATTCTACCCTCCATTCCTTTTCAAGAAAATGATCTGTGACCTTGTTGTACCAACAAGGCGTCTTTTCCAGGGACTTGACTAGTGTCCTCTCAATGGTCAGCAGAGCTAGGCTTTATAAACGACCTCAATAAACACTATTAATCACTAGAATAGGAGATATTAGTCCATAAACGACCTCAATAAACTCTATTAATCACTAGAATATGAGATATTAGTCCATAAACTACCTCAATAAACACTATTGAAATTTAAAAAAGCTCCCACGTAATTTTACACAAAAAGATCACAGATTCACTCATTTAGCTGTCAATCAAAAAGGGATTCAGCCTCAGACACATCATCCAATCATCATGCAGAAGCTGAGTGTCCGGGCCAGCCGAGGCCAGCCCACTGCCCCATAGACCCCCAGAGACGCTGAGCGTCCGATGGGCGGGACAAAGGCCAGGATTCGTCCAATCACTTGTCTCGTTTCGCCGCACGCTTTGCTTTGCCATTGAAGTCTGTGGACGCTAAGCGTCCACCCTGTTTAAAGCACTGTGAAGTTGTGGGAATGAGTGAGAGGAAAGCCACGTCGTTACCAGTGATAAGAAGCTGATTCTGAACAAAGTTGAGCGTGTTGTAGCGCATATTTAGTCAATGACATGTACACACAACAGTATATTATTGATCACTTATTTTTTGACATTTTAGGGGAAGCT
>BRDA01012948.1:39488-52910 GCA_036984385.1 Crenuchus spilurus | reverse complement strand
TGTCCGAGGATCAGGTTGCCGAGGACCCCGCCTTCGGCTGCCACCTAATCCACATTGCACCGGCCCCTTACGGTTGCCTCTGTGGGTGGTGAACTCTGTTCCATTCCACGTTTCTCTGTATCGCAAATTAGTCACGCCCTTCTCCTCAAATCTATCTACTTTGCATTGTGTGTGTGTGAAGAAAATGTGGGCTTGCCAGTCTACCCCAGAGTGTTTACAAGCGAAAGCACATGTGTCCGCCGGTTCTACGGCAATGCCGAAACGAAAGTGTACGTTTACAGAGGAGTTAAAGAAAAAATTCCCGTGCTTTCGCCAGGGTCGTGATCCGTATGAGGCAGAGTGCTTGACGTGTAAGGCAGTCACTTTTGTGCCTGTGGCAAATAAAGGTGCCAACGACCTGCAGGTGCACGTCAATTCAACAAAGCACGCGAAAGCAGCCAGAGCCAGGGGCGAGAGCTCTTCGGCTAAAGTCACAGATTTCTTTGTGACTATTACACTTTGTGACTATTACACTCAAAACATGTAAGTGTATGTTTTTATTAGTGTACTGTGTTGTTTTGTGCTGTTCAATGAATGCAATTATTACACAGACACCAAGTCATTTGTGTCATATACACATTGTGTGTGTGTGTGTGTGTGTGTGTGTGTGTGTGTGTGTGTGTGTGTGTGTGTGAGAGAGAGAGATAAAACAGGAGGAAAATACAGATAAATGTGAAAGAGCAGTGACATCACAAGTTATCTGTATAGTATTTAAACATACTGTAGCGCTACTGGCTGGTTGGGCTGTGGACGCACGTAAGACGCCGCTCTCTGTAAACAGAGACTTTCACTGTAAATATGATTATTTATATGTTTTACGGATGGATAGGAGGTGTGTGTGAGAGTTCAGGCCCAGCTGTATATCATCCCTCACTGGCCTGTGTTGCTGCTATTTCTATAGTTGTCTAAAGCGAACGGTTTCTCCTTCACAAAGACGTCACAGTACATACATACATGCATACATACATACATACATAAGGTTTTGAACAGCTGTAATTATGTTCAGAAGGCTCATTTGGGACTGCCCACAACTTCTGCATTAATCTTATTGCATCAATCATATTATTTTCATGTCTGTATTTGGGCTAAATGTAGTCAGAAAGATACCATGTTGGACAAAATTTGGTCCAAATCCGATGACTGAAAACAGCTAAAAACAGCTAAATATTAAACGTCTATTTCTGGGCTAAATTTGTTCCAAATCAGACGGACTAAACAAAGCCCAATTTTCAACGTCTGTTTTTAGGCTAAATAAAGGCCATGACTGGCCGACCAGATTTAGCCCAAAAAACAACATCCATATGAAGTGTTTGGTGGGCACTGTTTTCAAACACAGACTGAAGACCCATCTCTTTGTGGACCACTTAAGCTAGCACTAGTTTACATCTCTTATTGTAATATGTTGTTATGCTCTTATATTGTGCTTAATTGTGTATCTTTCCTTCCTTCTAGGCTAGTAGTAATGATTGCTTTAAAGTGTCTGCACTGAAGAGTTGTTATGGACCCTAACCTCTCTGTACTAGCACAGATAATTCTCTTAATGGAATGAAAGCACTGTTGTACGTTGCTCTGGATAAGAGCATCTGCCAAAAGCTGTAATGTTTTGTAATGAATGATCCACATGCCTCTATATAAAATGGCACCACATTTCCTTTCTTACCCAATATATTATTCACAGTCTTCCAGAAACTCTTTCCATTGGTAATTGTTTATAAGGTCTCTGATAACTTACAGAAATTCATGTTCCACCTGTTGCCTTCTCTTGGTTGTTGTGATATAAATTCAGCCATTTTCTTCCTCCTGTTGAAGACGTTTCAGTAAGAAATCACATCACTCAGTTCACACATTGAACACAACACACCTGCCTGCTGCCTTAAAGTCACTCAGACAAGTTTTATATCAAACACAGTCATACAGTCATAGACACTGGAGCTCCTGAGATCTCACTGTTGTGTATGTGCAGACTGTAAAAGCTCTTTTCCTCATTAGACTGACCACTGTCACAGGTCTCAGGTCAGTAATATCATTCACAGTGTCTCTCTGTCTGAATGAGAGCTTTTGTTACACTCAGTATTCACCAGAGGTGGGGACTCAAGTCGCAATTTTGAGGACTCGAGACTTGCTTGACTAATGCTGGTGAACGACTCGACTTGACTTTGACTTGGTCTTTATGACTTGAGACTTGACAGACTTGAGACAGATGACTCAAAAACATTTGAATTTTTAATTTAAATATTTGCAATTTAAAAACAAAGTTAGATTACGTTAGAAGATTTTATTTAGAAGCATGAAAGGCTGATTTTACAGCACGTAGAATGCTAAACAGCAGCAATAATGATGGAGCGAGGAGGAGACCAAATGTTTAATATAATTTAGGTCTGATGAACATGTGAACAGTCAGCTTAGAAACGCACAAAATCCTGAAACGTGCAGCTTATTTTCTGAGATAATGAGAGAGAAAGGGCGTAACAGAGTGACAGAGCAACCTAAACTAATGAAGCATATAAAAGTAAACATGTCAGATGCACGTCCTTCTACAAACCAATCAGTGTGGAGTGCAGGAAGACGCACACCACGTTAAGTGATGACACCAGTACGTGGGCGTGTCATAATAAAAGTCCTTGGTGGCAGAGATGCTTGCTACTGTGGATATGAATTGGAAAAAATAGCATGAATAGTATGTGGCATACTAAAAACATTATGTGAATGTTTTCATGGATTGATGTAATGTTTTGTAATGTTTGTAATATTAACATTTCAGACATTGTTTTTATATGTAACAGGTTTACATTTCAGGCAGTATGTTTGTATTTATTTTATATACTTATTTTTATTTTATCTACTATTCAGTTGATGATAAAATACTTTTTTTGTGCTCAGAAATGTTCATTAAGAAGCACCTTTGAGAGATGCATTAATAGGTTATGGAGAAATGGTGTGACCCTTTTCATGGGGGAAATAAGCCATTAAGTAAGTTATGTAATTGTATATTTGAGGTATATTTGATGTTTAATAGGTTTAGTTAATGTCTAAATAAAACTCAATTTGTATACGACCGTCTCTATTAATTTAAATGTGTAAACTGGGGTAGATCAGACCATATTTGTATGACTTGACTTGTGACTTGCGTAAGAGAAAGACTTACTCCCACCTCTTCACCACTCTGCTTTTAACCAGTTAACACAACACACCAACCTTTAAACCTGCTTTATAACTTATCTTACGAGCTTAATCAGTGAACAGGAAATCTTATTTCTCCTGTTTGAGACAATAATCACATTATATTTCACTGATATGATGACTATCAGTGTTAAAAGTCTTCACCTGACTTTGTTTACTCATGAACGTCACTGTGATTAAACATGTACTGACTACACTTCTGAACTATGAATCATTTACTGAAGTACATACCTTTACTCTTCTCTTTACCTTCACTCAAGTGGCAGAATTCACTGTTTAACGTCTTCTCAGAGTTTCTGAATATCCAGGAGATCAAATCAGAGTTTTTTGTGAATAACACGTTGTTTTTGACTTTAACTTCCTGATTCATTGTTTAACTTCCTCTTACTAAATGTGACGTCACGGTCCTGTTTACTTGTTATGAACACTGGACTGGATGAAGATGAGTAGATCTTTCTCAGTGTAATATGAAAATGAGTTGTCAGGTTCTAGATGGTAGAGTGTAATGTTATTTGAGGCAGAATAACAAGATATAAAGTTAATTTGATGGATATTTAGTGGATATTTGCTCTTCGCTCCTCTCCTCACAAACGCCTAGAATCTCTGAAATAACATTTTCTAAACCATAGTGAGGCACAGAACCAAATACAATCATTATTTTTATAATCAATATTCCTGATTCTTTCATTTCACCGACTGCACTGACCAAAAGTAGTTGGGTGTTACGCTGCAGCAGGGCTGAATACGCTAAGGGACCGTCTCTAAAGTGCGGATACTGTTTAAAAACGTAAAACATTCACAGAGATAAACAGCCTGATGGGGTTATTTAACCCCTATTCGGATTTTTTTTTAATTACATGTAGTCCTGTGGTAATTTATTCATTCACACAAGCTCACCTACCTTATTTACATCCATATGTGACTTGTTTTTTAAATGTCATCCAGAGTAATGAGACTCATCACAGATGTCTCCCTGATGAACTAATACAATCTCAACTTTGCTGTATAACACTTGAAACCGACTGAAGAACAGAAATTAGATGAAATCAATGACCTTTCTAATAATACATCTAACCTTTCTAAAAAGCACAAGGTTAATACTCACATGCTTTTTAACTACAGGCCGATCTCTAAACTCCCTTTTGGGAGTTTTGGGAAAAGTGGCTCTTTCTCAGTTATGGTATCACCTCACAAATATTTATAAAGTTTTTCAATCTGGTTTCAAGACAAAGAAATGGAATATTCTGCAATGGCCAAGTCAATCACCAAATCTCAACCTGATTGAGCATGTATTTCACTTGTCTAAGAACCCACAAACACACAACAAATAAAGACAGCTGGAGTAAAGGCCTGTCAAAGCATCACAAAGGAGGAAATTAATTTAATATTCAAAATTGCCTACATCAGTGTGGTCTTCAGTCAAGATCTTATAATGAAAATACATGTACCTCAAAGTGAAAAATAACTTAATGGCCATCTATTTGAACATTTTGTAAGACTTTAAGAATCTGCGGTAACACTATGTTATGTTCAGGCTTACACCATGTTTCCATATGTTGTTTTTTTTAAAAGAGCTTCCTGAAGACTGTCAAAAGCACAGGCTTGGATCTGTAATGCATTTCTTATAAAGACCTACAAGAGAAGCATATATACCACAATCATAGAGCAATAAATAAACAATAAAGGCACATTTTAGTAGCATGCTGAATATTTACATTGAGAAAATAAGAGTCAGAGTTTGAGAACGTATTTATTTATTAACCAAAACAAAAAACAGACAAACATAAAAAGTTTCTGACACCAGTACAGTTTTGATGAGTGACTGAGTAGACTGTGCTCTCCTTTTAAAGTCTGATGATGTTCATTAAAATGTCATAACACACTATTGCTAATGGAGGCAACATATTCTGAACTATAGCATTGTTTTCTATAGAGGCAGATACAAAAGCTGAGATAACATCAAGCTGTTCACAAGTACACTGTTCCCTAAGTGTAGTCAAATATGTAGTTAAGAGGTTTTGTACACTACAAGATCCACAGCATTCTGGCAAAGTGGAAAATGTTTTGTTGATCAAGAGATTGAACGTACTAAGTGCTTCAAAGTAAGCAAGCTGATCAAAGACCAGTACCATTCTAAGTACATATAACATTCATTACAATGTGAAAGGCAGTTCCTTGTAAGGTCGCCTTCACGACCTTGGTGTGGAGCAACATCGACTGTGTATCGTGGTCTACATCAACCTACTCAAAGCATTTAAAAGGTTTAGTTTACATTTTCACTACATTTTTTTAGGTTTTCTGAGTGTACAGCAAAATTCAGAGAGAATGACAGATGAGCTGTGGTGTACCGCCTCATTAGGTGTAAATTTTACCAATGCAACATTACGAATATACAAAATTCACGTGAAAAATTGTGACTTCACAATATTCAGGCTTTCTTAAACTGAAACTTCATCAAGCACAATTTTATACCAACTAATGGCTAAAGGTACTAAGACACAAGCACTCCAGCTCCACTTTTAGATCCACCCCCTTCACTTTCTTTGGCTTGACTGGTGCTACCTTTGCCCTGTTTGTCGTCTTCGCTGACCAGTCGGATGTTGTAGCGTTCCCGATATTCTGTTAGTTCCCGTCCTTTTGATTGCATTTGTGTGCTCAGTGACTCTACAATTTTTGATATCTGAGAAAAGGTAAAAGAGACAAAGCTGGTTAGAAAGCTAACGCACCTTTAAGACAGACTACCCATCTATCATTACGTACCTGTTCTTTATTGTTTTCCAACGCAGGCAGAACCTCTTTGACAGTCCTTTCCACAAGCACACCACCAACTAAGCGATAGCACTTTCTCGAGGGGTCTATGTCCTTAAGTGTGTCGATGACCAGGCTAAAGCAGGAGACTCAAATTACTGACTGTATACAAACATCGTTTTGGGCTAAAAATGCCACATGAAAACATTAGAATATTACAGCTTATAATGTAATTCAAGAAAGTTAAACTGTTGTTTAATATTCATTACATGTACGGCGACATACAGTGGATATCAAAATTAGAGAACAAAGTACAACTTCCTAAATGTGAAATGATCCACACAGCAGTAAAAGAACAGTACTGTAAGCACATTTTATAAAGCAGAGTGTATATAAAAAAAACTTACGTGAGATATTTGCTTTCAGATACCTCCCAGTTATGGGTGTTAATATGGCAATTTCCTTATTGACAAACCCTAATTAACCCAGTGTAGCTTTCCAGTTTTCTGAGATGGTGAGCATGTTGTATGGACAGGGAAGTGGTTCAAGGTTGACTTTAGTGATGAAAGTTTAATTGATTTGGGTCTGATTGGAAACATGTTCATCATCAAAATGAAGAAAGACTGAAGCCAAAGTGTGAAAAGGGCAGTGAAAGGTGGGAGAAAGTGTCCTGTTTTGGGAATGTTTTCAGCAGCAGGAGCTGCCTACAGCTACATGATGGAGTGAATGCAAAAGTTTATCAGCACCTTCTTAAACATCATGTGGCTTCTTCCCTGCATTCATCACCCAATCAAACAGTGATGTTCATGCAAGACAAAACGGGTAAAGCAGTTCACTGTAACTGAAAACACTAAAGTACTGAAACGACCAGCCGTCCTGATCTAAACCCAATAGTAAACCTCCGCAAAATCCTTGATAAACTTTTGGCCAAGAAAACAATACAGTCTAATATTGTTCAGTGTGTTTTCTGCTAAATAAAAGGTTTTTTGTTGAAGTGTCCTGGTTATTTTGTAAAACACTGTTCTATCATAGTACACCTACAACAAAAACCTTCAGATGTTGAGCAACGAAGATCAAAATATTTAAAGAAAAAAAGTTCACATACATTGTTCTCTAGTTTTTTTTATCTCCAGTGTATTTCAAGCCTTATTTTAGTTTTTCACTGTTGATCAGCATGACTTACAGCTCCAGAGTAATCCATAAGTTACTTTTCAGTTTGAGTAACTTATTCAAAGAGTATCAACATTAATTCTAAAAAGGCTTGACATGTTATCTCATGTGTAATTAATAAAAATATGACAGTTTACATTTTAATTTATGAACACAAATGAACTGTTTGCACAATGTTCATTTTAGGAGGTACAAGTATGTACATAAAAAGTTAGAGAGATGGTCTGGTAATTTTGTTTCACTGTAAACAAAAGGACAACTGGAGATGTATGTAAGCTGCACAGCTAAAACAGGACTTTTGCCAATTGTACAGACAACAGCATGTCAGAGATACAAAGCACATAAGCAGGTATATTCAAGTTTACTTAATAACACAAAAAATATAATTAAAAAAGCGCTGGTTACACTGGGCTTCTGTATTTTGCATCACTTCATGAAATGGACGTGACCATGAGCGGGACTAGACATCAGCAATGTAAACATTGTCAGTCTACATTAGCCTCCAAGCAACCAGTGCAAAACCAAACAAAGATGCCTGTTTTAGAGGTAAAGTCAAAATGTGTACATTAGGTTTTTTGCCCAGATCACTTTACCAAAACTGTATTGCCAACCTGTGTTCGTTGATCTCCATCTCCAGCTCAGCAGCCTTCGAGGCCATACTGCGCTGCTCCTGACGCATCCTCTGGAACGTGGCCACCACCTGTCACAAAAACAAAAAATGGAGAAGGGAAATTCTCAACAAATGTTATGTCATGTCATGTTATACGCCATCAACGCTTCATGATGGTAGGCTGCACAGATGAGTCACTTCTCTCCAATGCCACCTGTCTCTGGTTGCTTGTAGCAGACTAGCACCTGATAATCCAGTCCATGTCTTGATGTTATCCATCCAGGTTATTCTTGGTCTTCCACATCTTCAGACTCCCTCCACAAGTCCATTATTATTATTATTATTATTATAAAATGTTATTTTCACTTTAAAATTCACTAAAATTAAAAGATTAAATTGTTCATTTATATTTAACAGTAGAGATGTAACAATATCATTTATCAGCAACATATACTATCCAGTCCTGATCTGTGAATGAAGAATATTGTGCACAGTACCACATGTTGCTAGTGTGCATTTCAAAGCCAAAAAGAATGATAAAACTCAGGAAGGGCATCATTTGAGATGTGGGCCCCTATTCTGGCTCTCTCACTTTCAGGATTTAAAACTACTATGTTCATCAAAGGACTATGCTAACAGCAGTGCACATTTCACCCAAAAAAGACTTAAAAATGGTAATGATAATCTGTACAAGGCCCAAGCATTAAGAAGTCCATTTCAGCTGGTGCTGGTATTTGAACCTGAGGTACTGCTTTCTTTGTGCTGTGTAAATAAGTCAGATTAAAAGTTTTTATTAAACGTTGTGCTTTGCTATAGCTGCACTCAAACTCCCACCTCAGGATCAATAAATTACATCCACCAAGCTCTCGGCATCAGAATGATGCATTTCCTGTCATTTCAGGACATGAACTTAACTAAACAGACTGTGATTAGGCTGCAGTCCAGGGCTTTGCAGACAGTACAGAACTACTGCACATGGCATACAAAGCAAAGTGGCAACTAAGGAAACTGGTGTGTATGGTGCCAAAGCGCTTACAGTGGTAGAAATGACTGGCACACATGTAGTAGTGACTGGTGGAAAAGAGCAGAACTTGTCTTTCTTTTTAAGACATATCAGCGCCATCTGACTGTCTTTGTACTAGAATTAGTCCCTAATTTACCTCTGTGATCAAAAGGTTAATAAATGACTGTTTTAACTTTATAATTAACCAGATCTGTTCAGACTGCATTTGCTCTGCACTGCCAACACATAATTCACAACCATGTAGTTGAGAAACTCGCTGGCAGAAATAGCAACTCCTTAATGCACAGACAGCTCATTCCTTATACAGACCTCCGTTTGTACAATGCACAAATTAAACTTAACTGCTGACAGACAGATCATCGACAGTCATTCATTAGATGATGACTGACAAAAAAAATTTATTTAATTTCAAGTCATTTTTAATTGCAGCATTTTTTGTTGGTCTAGTGGACATGAAAAGTTTAGATAATATAATGTCCTTTTTTGTTTCCAGCCTTTAGTGTCTCTCTGGTTATATAAAATAGAGGTAATTATATAGTAAACAATTTATACAGCATTCATAGTGCACCCAGGGAGCAATTGGGGATTAGGTGCCTTGCCTAAGACCTGATCTTCCGGTCACAAGACTAGATCCCTATCCACCAGGCTGGCCCTAAATGTGGTAATAGGCAGCAGCATCTATTACCATCCCTACATAATAATAATAATAAATTATAACAGTTACATGAGAGCAATATACACTCAGTGGTATGAGGCAGTTTAATTCACACAGAGTATGAATACAGCAAAGTGTCTCTAATAGTCTTAGTCTGAATTGTCATAACAGTAAAGGATTATGATGTACTACACATACAGTAGTTTGTATATTGTGATATGATTCAGCACAGTCATCCAAAACGACACTGAAGTTAAGACTCAAATTTTAATTCTCAGTTCCACCTTAAAGGCCGCTGCTGTTCCTCAACTACAGGAGGACTAGTATAACGGTTAGAATGTTATGTGTCGCACTATTTAAGGTGGACCGGGGAGTTCCAGTGACTGTATATGTGCAGTAGTGCTCACGCGCACCCTGCGTGCTGTTAGCTTATTGTGCTCAGCTCTCACTTTCCTCCTCCTCTGCTCTGTTCGTTCACTTTAAACGACCTACTGTCGGTTTCGTGTGTGTCGGAGGAGTTTTGCCGACACATACCTGCTCCGGAGAGGGCGTAGACTGCTTTCCTCCGACAGTTTTAGCACCACTGCTGTTCGCTGCCATGTTGAACTGGATCTCTGCTGCCGCGTGAGGACCCCTACAAGACATCCGAGGCTGTCCTTCGATCTCGCCTGAGCACAAATGGAAATAAATTGGTCTGTGGGCGCAAGACGCGTGTGTGTGACTTCAGTAATGATTTTGTATCGCTTTGTACAGGCAGGTAAATGATGTTGGTGAGATAAGTGCTCATAGTAGTTATGATATTACTTGTCGAGGTCAAAGACAGGTGTTAAAACTGTCCACTCATTTACTGTGAAGGGAGTCAGTTGAGCTCAAAGTACGAAACACGAGTTTATAAGTATTATATAATAGTGCCAATGACTTTGTGCAGTACAGTGAAGCAGGTGTTGCTGTTTCCAAAGTGTCTCTTCTTCTGGAGGACTCAGGTTGGCAGGAGTCTAATTAGGTAAGACAGTACAGACACACGTAAGTGCACTTTGTGAGCTTCCTTTCACTCTATGGTCAGGACACAGCAGATTTGGATGCTGGATCATTCACAGAACTGCAGTGACACTGACGTGGTGGTGGTGTGTTTGTGCTGGGTCAGACACAGCAAAGCTGTTGGAGGGAAAATAGTGCACCAACCAAAATTATCCTGTAATCACCACGACTACAGGACCAACACAAACTGTACTGAGCTACTGTCTCTGACTTTACAAACTGGACCAACAGGGTTGTTGGACAGGTGAGCCAACATGTTTAAAATCCCCAACAGTTCTGCTGTGTCTGCTCCAGTCTGCAGTACTGAGGATGATCCATCATAACAGCTGCTGTTTGGGGGTCCTGACCAATGAAGAACATAGTGAAATGAGACTAACAAAGTATACAGAGAAACAGATGGACTACAGTCTGTAACTGTAGAACTACACAGTGCACATATAGAATGACTGCATTTGTGTTTGTGTATATATTTATATATAGTAGTTGTATAATATAACTATTATAATTATTTTAGGCTAAACAACTTTAGTTTATCAGTGGAATTGTGACGTTAATAATGGAAAACTTTTCCAAAATGATTCATTTTCCAAAATGATACACACACACAGTATACACACCCTTGATATATGATGAATTTTCCTGTATTTTAATCATTTTAATGGGTCATCATTTATCCTCATGGCTGAAAATGGTGATGTATTACATTCTAATAATTGCCACTAGGGGGCACCTTGTGTGTTAAATACAATCTATGGTTTGTTTTTCAGTTTTTCCACAGACATTCAGTCTCTGGTTACATAAGTAATGTAAGTGGCTCATAATTAATGATTAATAATGCCAATATACATGCATTTACATTTGCTTATTTTCATACAGAAGCTTTAGAAATCATAAAAACCTTTCCTTACCGAACTGAAGAGTTACTCAATTCATGTACTCCGAGTTATTCTAAACCAGAAGTGTAGAATAAATAGCCAGCCCTACTCAGTTGTGGTCATTTGTTATAATTAAACCAACAGTTATGAGTCTTACCTCATTTACTGTCTTACTCATAACTACAAAATGTTTTCTTCTTCAGAATGGCCTCGTCACATCCTAAAGCAGCCGTCTGCCAAATGACCTCCACCCCAGACAAAGAGGCCAACTTCACCACATGCAAGCGTTTGGTCGAGCAGGCCAAAGATGGTGGAGCAAGCATGGTCTTCCTACCTGAGGGTTTTGATTATATCGGCTCAAATCGAGGGGAAACGCTTCAGCTCTCTGAAAGCCTGCAAGGTGATATCATCACCAGATATACTCAGCTAGCCAGGTGAATAAAGGTCTTTCATTTAATAAAAACTTTGCTTTCCACCACAGGTTATTGTGCTATATAAAGTGTTAACATTCAGCTGCACCTTTTGTGAATAGTTCATACTTGTGACATCATTTGGATGTCATTTCAGAGAAACTTTCATTTTCTATGCAAATAGCAGAGTATTGATCAAGGACTCATTAATGTAGTGATGTGTGATTGCCAAAACCAGGGATCAAACCTTAGTCAGCCACATACTGGTCAGCAGTGTTACCCAGTACCATCTACTACATAACATAACTTCACATCAACAAGGTACCATTATGAGGTCTGGGAGAGGAGGCAGTACAGTTACATACAGCGAGTCAATATATTTTCAAATGTATGAATATACATATATTCATGGGGAAGAGTCATACATACAGTGAGCTCAGTGTTTAATACATATACCATATATCATAAGAGATGTAATGTGGGTAGCTTCTATTTCTTAAAGGAATCTGAATGTGTGGCTTTCTCTGGGAGGTTTCCATGAAAGAGGGCATGACTGGGAGAATGATAGACGGATCTACAATAGCCACGTCATCATTAATGGCCAAGGTAACACATGCATCTTTTATTCTTTTTTTTGCATTCAGATGCAGAACAAATGGTCACACAGCAACGCTGTCTGTGCTTGAAAAAGTAGAATATCCACACTTCTATACTAAATACAGCTTTATTAGGATTCTTATTGAATGCTCATGGTGCCACTTTGCTGTCTTCATGCAGTATCAGATAATGTACACTAAAGTTTTAGGAGCTCCAGTTACATTTAACATTTTCCACTTTTATTTGAGAGTCTGAGACTCTGCTTCACACAAACTCTGCTGCTCCAGATACTCAGTCTTTTATAGTAAATAGGACGGGTGGAAAGGTGCAGTAGGACAATGTCGCCACTTTTTAGTGCCTTTTTTGTGTCTAAGTTCAGTGCAGCTGTGCCGTCTCCACCAGAAGTTTAGCACAAATGTTGCACAAGGCTCTGATTCTAGTGATGGTGATTGTTTTGAAGTTATTTATGGATTAATGCCTCATTCTAGTGATTATTAATGTTTATTTAGTTAGTGTACAAACTAATGGGTCCTATTGTAGTCTATTCACAATTTCCTATTACCCACGACGCGTGAAGTGAAATATGTGCTAAACTTGTGCTGGAGAGTACACAGCTGTACTAAAGACTATAAACTCACTGTCAACAACTTGTTATACACTAAAACTGAGCTAAAAAGTGGTGACACTGTCCTACTTTACCTTTCTACTATAGAAGACTGAGTATCTGTGAGCAGCAGTCTTGAAATGACCATTTCTGATGGAAAAAAAAAGTGTTGTCATGAAAACGTATAAATGACAAACGTTTGAGTGCTGCTGAACATGTCGGATTATACTTTTAAATGAATATGATGTAGAACGTTCCTGAGTTTATAATTTTACATGCCTCTTCATTGTAGTAAAGTCATGAGTTGCTGAGGCTTGTCAGAGTGCACCACAGTAGATGCACAAACGTTTCTTCTTTTTGTTTATTGAAATACACTGTTCAAAAAAATAAAGGGAACACTAAAATAACATCCTAGATCTCAGTGAATAAAATATTCCAGTGTAAAATCTTTATTTATTACATAGTGGAATGC
>BRDA01012948.1:25595-39388 GCA_036984385.1 Crenuchus spilurus | reverse complement strand
TTTTTTTTCTTTCAGTAGCACTGAATGGCCATCTGTTCATTATGATAAACAGTGTGATGAAGGTACTAAAAGTAAAGCCATTTGAGAGCCTTTTTTATTTTTAGCAACACTGCCGAACATTTTTAATGTATTTTCTTTGTAATCAGTTTTTTGCAATTTGTGGCTCAGATTACTGACCTAAATTATGGATCACAGACAGGCTGGCATTTTAGTCATGATGTCAGCTTCTATCTAAGGGATTCCCTCTGTTTTATGTACTGAGAGGCATATATCATTCTAACAGGCGTCCTGCTAGGCTCTTAATGGGATCCAGATATAGGTTTATATTTCAGTGCACCATGTCTCAAGACAACCTGAGGACACAACGTGAGATAGTTGACCTATATAGAGCACACAAGCTATCAAATTGTCAAAAAAACATGTTAGAGGTGATTATTCAGAAAAATATTTGTGGTAATTATTCTAATAGAAGTAATATTTGTGGTGATAAATAAAGAAACTGGTGTCAGCTGGAATTTTCCATGACAGCACACTTTTATTTCTGAAGATTTTTTTTCTGACCTTTTTGTGGCTGTGATAACATCCACAAATGCTGCTGCTGCACACATTCTTCTTTGGTAGAAGATGATTTAGGACTTTTTAGCTCAGCTTTTTTGTCTCCAACAAGTGGTTTACAGCGAGCTTAGAGACTTTAGTACAGCTGTTAACTCTAAATCAGACATGTATCATATTTTGTACATCATCATGAGATGTAGGGATATTAGTCCATAAACAACCCCAATAAACACTATTAATCACTAGAATAGGAGATATTAGTCCATAAACATCCTCAATAAACACTATTAATCACTAGAATAGGAGATATTAGTCCATAAACAACCTCAATAAACTCTATTAATCACTAGAACAGAAAATATTAGTCCATAAACAACATCAATAAACACTATTAATCACTAGAATAGAAGATATTAGTCCATAAACAACCTCAATAAACACTATTAATCACTAGAATAGAAGATATGTGTAATCATTTTTTAACAAGACTATGTATTTGAAAAAAGATTATCTTGTTCAACCATTGTGAAATAAATGTTGTGGCACTAATGTTAGCTTAAAGCTCATATCTAGCCTAATTACCTGTGCTACCTCAGCTTTCTGCCATAGACGATTGAGCATCTGGAGCAGCAGCATTTGTGTATTTTATCATAGTCTCCTAAAAGAAAATTCTTCTGAAATAAGTAATAATAATAAATCTGTAAGTACTGTATGTTGTGGAAAATGCTCATTTTATTTATTTACCCAAATGTACATGTAAATACAGGTTTCATATAGTTCTAAAATCAAACAGTGTAACATACACATAAGCAAACAAACATAAAATAGTAGGCTACTTATTTGCTATAAATTATACAAGCATGCATTAGTATAAAATATAACTAAATGAATTCTGTTTTATTTATCTGAAAAAGTATTCTTTCCATGATTTTACACCATATATACTCAACATATATAGACTATATAATTTTACATTTTTATATTGCTAATTTTTTTATAATTATATTTAAATTTTTAATCTTACATAAATGTTTTTTAGTTTATTTGTATAGATACAAATATCTTAGTATATGTTTGCAGCATTTGCATTTTTTCACTTTTGCACTTTTTAGATTTAAATGTATACTTTAAATTTAAATTTTTAATTGCTTTGTATGAGCAGATTGTTGTCTAAGCATTTCACTGTAAGTTGTGTCATGTATCACTATGCATGTGACAAAATGTGATATAATTTGACTTAATTTAATTTAATTAAAAAAAAAAAAAAACAGTACCTGTCAGACTTTTGGATATTTTTTTTTATTTTTACCTACATTGTAAATAAATACTGAAGTCATCCAGACTCTGGGTGAACACATAAGGAATTATGTAGTAAACTTAAAAGTGTTAAACAAGCCAAAACATGTTTTAGATTTTATTTCAAAGTAGACACACAACTGATGTCTCAAACACATTAAGAGGCAATAAATGCAAGTCATGAACTCTTGACAAGACAGAGCTGTTAACTGAAAGTCATTCCAGGTGACTACCTCATAAAGCTGACTGAGAAAATGCCAAGAAAGCTGCATCTAAGCAAGAGGTGCCTACTGTGAAGAATGTCAAATATAAACATGTTCTGGTTTGTTTACTTGTTTGTTTACTAAATAATTACATATGTATTTATTCATAGTCTGGATGACTTTAGTATTGATCTACAATACAGATAATTTTTAGATAATGAAAAGCCACTGACTGTCCAGAAGGTGCAAAATTTTGACTGGTACTGTAGATATATTTTTGTTAGTATAGGGAATTGAATATTAGATTATAGGTTGAAAATGACATCTCTCACTGTGCTTGACTGTTTGTCCCTCTACTATCCAGCAGGTGCAGGGAACAGTTTCTTCTCCACAGCTCTTACTCTGTTGTACCTCTACATCACTACATTTTCACAGCACATTAGAAATTAGACAGAGAGCTGAGGAGCCAGTTTTAGAAGATGGAGAAGATTAACAGTGGGAAATTCAGCCAGGACATTGTAACACCCCTACTCTTACAGAGGAAATGACTGGTGACCTTTTTCTGACCTCAGAGAATCAGGACCTCAGTTTTATGTCTCATCTGAAAGACATTAGTGTCACCATCACTGTACGGGAGCACTGAGATCCACACTGAACACATGAATATAATATCTTATTGTCCCCTTAACATCACTTCTATCATCCATACATGCTTGTTCTTGCAGGTCTACCATCCAAGTACTAACCAGAGCCAACCCTGCTTAGCGTCAGTGGACTTACAAGGTATGTTAAGCAGGTGCAATTGCTGGCACTATAAAGAAAGAAAGAAAGAAAGAAAGAAAGAAAGAAAGAAAGAAAGAAAGAAAGAAAGAAAGAAAGAACGAACGAACGAACGAACGAACGAATGAAAGAATGAATGAATGAATGAATGAATGTATATGTATGTATGTATGTATGTATGTATGTTACACTTATATAGCGCCTTTCTCAAACCCAAGGTCGCTTTACAATCAACACACTCCTTTTACAGAGGTAGAACTCAACTTCCTGTTCTGTATCTGGGCATACACACACACACACTAGAGTAGCCAAAAATGAAGCCAAATATGAATTTTGTCTCATCTGACACTGACCCAAAGATAGAATAAACATGTTCTGTGGCCAGGTGAGTCCTCAGTTCAGCTTGTTTTTGGGAAAAAATAAACAAAAAAAGACCTGTTACTAACAAAAACAAAAACAAGCATCTGTGATGTCATGAGGGTGCATCAGTGCCTGCAGCGTGGCTGATCTGCATATATGTGAAGGCACCATTGATGTGAAGGCTTATGTTGGTATTTTGGAGAAACATACAGTATGCTGCCATCAAAACAACATATTTTCTCAGGAACTCAGCAGGACAATGTCAGGCCTCATTCTCCATGAGTTACAGCAGTGTGTCTTCATAGACTGAGAGTGTGTGTGCTTGACTGGCCTGCATGCATTTCACATCTGTCTCCTATTGAAAATGTATGAAGAGGAGACTCAAACAATGGTGAAGATGGACTGCTGAGCAGCTCAAGTCATGTATAAAGCAAGAATGGACTAAAATTCCAACCTGCAAAACTGCAACAATTATTTATTTTAATTTGTTTTATTAAATCTTTATTGTATAAATAGGTAAACATGCCTTTGTACCAGTTTTTTTTCAGGCATCAAATTCTACGTTTGATTATACAGTGGAACCTTGACTTTTGAACCTTGAAATTTTCCAAGATACGAACTGTTGCTCTGTAATTTTTTTGCTTTATGATGGAAGCTGAGATCTGAGTTTTGAGCGAGCGAACAAATCAATTAATTTTAATGAGGAAATTTCATTTGATATGTGAGCAGATTGAGTTACAAGCTTAGTCACAGAACGAAATAAACTCATAAGTCAAGGTTCCACTATATTTAAATAGAAGTAAGTTCAATGTCAATTAACAAATTGCATAGTTACATTTTACTGCATTTTTAGAAAGTGTCCCAGCTTTTCTGGAATTGATGATTGTAGAATAATTTTAAACATTTAAATCAACTTAAAACAACTTAAATTTTTACATCATTAAAGAGTGTCAATGACCAGGTGTATACAGTTTCCATTTTAAATCAAATGTTAAAAAATGACGGTGTATTATTTTCATATTAGATTTTATTCATCTTCTTCAAAAAAGCTGTTTTTAGAAATATGCCCCCCTCTCCCCTTCCACAAAAATGCACCATCATACCCCTTTAGCCCATTCCTGGCATTAGGCATATTTGTCTGCTCAAGAGTCCTATTATATTGGCGTTTCTTTCTCTACAGGGACCAGACAAGCTGTGTAAATTTCTACATCTGTGTCAGCAATGCGTGCAACTCAAAGTAGCTGATGCATTCAAAACAGGAGGTGTCTACAAACTTTTGGACATATACTGTATGCTGCTATGGGAATACAAGAAAATGATCAAAAGCGGATTCTACTTGAATCAGTTTAAATGCACAATGTGAAGAAGCCATTATAACCACTATTTCAAAGTCTCCCAGTCTCCCACCTACTCTGCAAGATCACAAGAGGGCACTCTGGCTTCATTATCTGACCTGACTGACACTTGCCTGTCTGATGTTTTGTATATTAGCCTACCTGTTTTTCTTCAGGCATCCTCTGCTCAGTAGGAGTGCCTATATTACAGCTCTATTTCTGTATCTCTAAAGGAAAGTGAGATGAAGTGATGGCATGTATCAGCATGAATAAGTCCAAAAGCATCTCACAGCTGAAGTGTTTTTGCTATATACATATCAAGAATAAATTAACCTTGTCTGGGTCCTGGCTGTAAGGGGATGTATTTAGATTTTCATATAGATACATAGCCATAGCTCTTCAGGCAAGGTTTTCCATTTGGTGTCGGAATATTTCTGTGAAGATTCAGTCATGAGAGCATTAGTGAGGACAGGTCCTGATGTTGGATGACTAGATTTACATTTACAGCATTGTGCATTCTTATCCATCATTCTTATCCAGAATGATGTACAACAGTGTTTTGTTTCCATTAAGAGAATTATCTCAGCTAGTACAGACAGGTTCAAGTCCAAACTACTCTTCAGTTCAGACACTGTTAGAACTAAACCATCACTAATACCTAGAAAGAAGGAAAGATACACAATTATACACAACATAAGAGCATCAAAATCCATTACAATAAGTGTTTTAAACTAGTTATCAATTAAGTGCTCGACAAAGAGATGCTCTTCAGTCTGAGTTTGAAGACTGTGAGAGACTCTGCTGTTTGAACACTCAGTGGGAGTTTGTTCCACCACCTGGGTGCCAGGACAGAGAATAGTCTTGATGCCAGTCTTCCATGTGTCTTCAAGGATGGTGGGTCAAGCTGAGTCGTACTAGAAGCTTGAAGGGTTGGAGGTGCGGCTCAAGACTTGACCATTGCCATTAGATAGGGAGGGGCTGGTCCATTTTTTTGCTTTGTAGGTGAGCATCAAGGTTTTGAATCTCATACGAGCAGCTACAAGAAGCCAGTACAGTGAACACAGCAGTGGTGATGTGGGAGAACTTGGACTGATTGAATACCAGCCAAGCAGCTCCATTCTGGATCAGCTGCAGAGGCCTGATGGCTCGCATAGGTTAGGTTACAGTAGTCCAGTCTTGAGATGACAAGAGACTGGACAAACACCTGGTTGGCATCTTGAATTAGAAAGGGTTGAAGAGGATTTAATGTTGAAGAGGAGGACAATTTTGCCATGTAAGTAGAAAATGATAACTGGTTGTCTAGGATCACAGTGAATCTTATTGCTTCTGATCTAGATCACAAACTTCATTTCAACTCAAGGTATTGGGTTGACCTTCATCAGATCAGAAAACTCTACCACAGCTCCACAGTCTAATTTAGCCTTTATTTAACCATGAAGTCCCTTGAGATAAAGATCTTTTTCAAAAGAGATCTGGCACTGAAGTGAGACCTAATAATGGTGGCTTTACACTTCTCTAGCTGATATTTGGCTTTGGACATGGTGTCCTTAGGCTCATGAAACTGTTCTCAAGTTTCTTTGTCCATGATGTGATGGACCTGTAATGTCTACCAGAAGGTAACAGGTCTAACAGATGATGTTGTGGGTCTGACAGGTCCTTCATTTTCTGCAGAGTCACATCTGCTGAGTCAATGGGAGCTGAATAAGTCCTCAGAAGAGGGCAGTGAGTGATGATCTTCCAGGCTGCATTGACTCTCTGATATGCCACAGCTGGTGTACCATGTGGAGATGCATTACACTCTCAATGGAGCAGAGGGGCTGCTATGCTTTGCTGACTACTGCTGTAGTGTTGGAGGTCCAGAGAGATCTTCAGGTATGAAACCTGAAACCAGGGACCCTTTCCAGTTCCCGTTGATATAGGGTTTAAACATTTCTTCCTAAGGTCTTTGAGTTCATGATGAAATTGGTCTCTATACACCTCAAAGCTTAAGTCCAATCACAGTTGTTTCATCAACGTATTTGATGGCGTTTGTAGAGTGAGTGGTATTACAGTATTAGGTGTAGAAGCTGAAAAGAAAGGGGCCCAACACAGAGCCCTGTGGGATGTTGGTGCTAAGGGTAATGGTGGTGGAGAGGTGAGGAGCTAATCTAACAATCAGAGTCCAGTTAGACAGAAAGTTCTTCATACAGTGGCAGATTGGCTGGGCAAAGCTTAGGTCATTGAGCTTAGTGATCAGTCTACCCAAAATGACTAAAGGCAGTTGTTAAAGGCAGACATAAAGTAATAGAGCTAAAATGTAGCCTAAAGTTTGGAAACAGTAGTCATTTTTAAATATTCCGATCTGGGAACAATATTTTCAACAGCAATTTGGCAAATACAAGGTCAGATTTCCAGGTTAGATCAGCCTAGTGTTGGTCTAAATTGCATTGCCATTTGCTTTTTAATGAAACTTCCTTTCACCCTGTTCTTCAATGATCAGGACCCCCACAGGACCACCACAGGGCAGGTATTGGGTAGTGAATCATTCTTAACACTGGTGGTGTTGTGTTAGTGTGTGTGGCGCTGTTATGAGTGGGTCAGACACAGCAGAGCTGCTCAGTGTCACCTCACTGTCACTGCTGGAGTGAAAATAGGACACCAACAAAAACTATCTAGCCAACAGTGTCCTGTGGGCAGCATCCTGTGACACCATTGAAGGATGAGAGGATAACCAAAACAAACTGTCTAGCTATTGTTTCTGACTTCACATCTACAAGATGGCCAAACAAGGTAGTAGTGTCTAACAAAGTGAACATTGAGCTAACATAGTGTTTAACATCTCCCACAGCCATAACTTTAAAACCAGTAGGCTAATATGCTGTCAGTCATCTATGTGTTGCCTAAAACAATGGTGGACCATTTGAAAGATTACAAGACCTCTGAAGAGCTCTCTGATACTGGAAGTAGATGTTTTTTAGTCCTGTTGCCTTGTTCTATTGCTCCATTTGAGGTGCTTCAATCCAGTTATCTAGTCATTACTGTTTGGCCCGCAAAGTGACTTAGGTCTGCATGCCTGCATGTTTTTCTTCAGCTTCCAACACTTTAAAATCCATTTTAAGGAACACTTAAGACTTCAGAGTATGGATTGCCATTCCTTGACACCAGTAATGTTATTTTTTATTTCAGAGGTGGGGGGTACAAAACGGGCTTGAGTACAGGGGTGGTGGGGAGGCTTGAACATAAATTTTATTATAATTATTAGTTAATAATATGACTAATAACTATTAATAGTTATTATTAATAAAAATATTTTTATTAATCAATAAATTAACAATTTTATAATTTAAAATAATAAAAAATAATAAACAATAAATAAATAAACAATAAATAAATAGAATATGAATACATTATTAAATATTAATAAATTAAATTGAACATTTAATAAAACTAATTTTTTCAGTTCACTGTGTTTTCTATTTGTTCTTCAAGTTTTCTATTGTTACTTTTAAGTTCACTGTTTCATTTGTGGTTTGACTGGTTGAAAAGCATGTAGTATACAATTATCACACAATTCTATGTTTCACCTTGTTAGTCAACTTCACTCCAACTCATTACCACCAATTTTACACTTATTTTGGAATGTATGGTCAATAGACCTCATTTATATAAAATTATACCTCATTTATGAATAAAAATTACTCAGTGTTAACTATTAACATTTCAACATAATCAACTCATCAACAGCTTCCAAACACAGATTCAAATGCCCAACATGTTAACAACTTACAGTGGCAGGTGAACACAGACTCCTGGCCAATTAGCAAAACACACAACCAGATGGAGTGACAGTAGGAATGGCCAATCACGTTAGCAAGGAATGACAGAGCCAATTGATGAGCTTGTGGGCGGTCTAAAAAGAAACAGGCTTCAGCTTGAGCGGCCGTTTTCCTCTAGACCCTAGTGCTTGACTGGTCTCCATTTAATATAGTGTAACATTATTTTCTAGTTGGTAAAAACTTCAGGGTACCAAAACTGCCTTTTGAAAAAGTCCAGAGGACATGTCCCCCCTGCCCCTGCCCCATCCCCCACCCCCCACCCCAAATTACATCCATGCTTGACACTAAGTTTTATTTAGAAGTTGATACTGCTTGAATTAGACTTGTGTTGCCTTCACGCTTCAGGATTTAAACCAGTCTTGCAGAGATGTTTTGCTACATGAGGAACATTTTTAAAGAACAGACACACATAGCCTGTAAATACATCCATTTAGGACTCTTTATTCAATGTTACTTCAATTATCAAGTGAGAGTTAAATAGTTTGACACGTCTAGAAGTTGGCCACGCTAAAATATTCTCTGCATTATGTACCTTTAGCACCACTGAGGATGTATCCAGCACTGATGGGGGGAGTGTAACTGACATTTATTGTATATTCAGCACTTATTCAGAAACAGTACATGTAAGAATGGTCTAGAAGAAACAAAAACAATGCACAATATCAGGACACATTACGAACAGGAGCTTGGATTAAATTACACTTCTCTCGTTTCCACTTGCCGTTCTTTTAGTTCGTCTTCCGCTTTCACTGCCTTTCCCATACCTTCACTAACTTTGAATCTGCCATCCTAAATCACAATCTTCCAATATATTCAGTATATATTATGCACTATTATTAACCAGTAATACATAATTGGTTTTCAGTATAAGAAACATTTCCAATTCAGTGTTACACATGCTATTTCCAAGCCATTGAAGTAACTGGCCGTTGTAAGCATTTTACTACATCAGTGCAAACTAAGGGCTTTCATAGTGCTGTCCAATTCAGAGCCATACAACTTAGTACCTATTTGAACTCCATGATGTTTCAAAAAATGATAATTTATTACAATATTATTAAGAATATACAATATTGAGTGTTAAAATATACATATAAAAAACCTTTAAGAAGCAATCAAAACACACCCCAACATACTGTACGCAGATACCTTAACACAGGAGAAACAAACTGTACACAACAGGACACTATACAACCACACAGAACACGCAGATACCCACAAATACGATACACGTACATATAATAACTATACTGCAGGGAACAGTTCTCACAGTAGTACAAGGATTAAAGATGTGATACTGAAAAGGCATCAAAGGCTAAACACTTATTGTAAATATCATATGGAGGAATGACAGACACAGGATGGACACAAGCTTTGATGAAACAGAGACTGCTTACTGTTGACTCGTTTGAATACGTTATTCCCAAGTTTCTCAACAGGTATAAATTGTATATGGGCTGGTCAGCTCAACTATGATTTAAGAATGGGGGCTCCTGTAGCTTTGGATCATTGATGGAAGAGTGGACATTCCCTGGTTATGTCTTAATTGTGACTTAATTGTTTATGACCTAATGTTTTTTTTTATTTTTTATTGTGATGGAATAGTTTATGTTTGCTATTGTGATGTAATAGTTTACGTTTGCTATTGTGATGTAATAGTTTGTTTGCTATTGTGATGTAATAGTTTGTGATAGTTTCCTATTGTTTGAACAAGTGACTGCAAAGTTCTTAAATAATTTGTACACAATTATATGATTTAAAACTACTCACTCAAAAGAATATTATAAAGAGTATTCCAAAGCTGGTTACAGTCAAGACGAGTAATGTTAAGCAGGGAAAGTGTCAAAAGTCAACTCGACCACATGACGTTTGGCCCTCTCAACAGCAATTTATCTCATTCCCAAACCTAGAATCAGCTTTGTCTTAATTGCAATGTCAATGGCAACACTGGGAATGCTTTGAAGTCTAGGATCAGCTTTTCTCTGAGTCAGGGAATGCTGCCCATGATGTTTCTCACAAACATGGAACCCTGTTATGTTTTCTGGTATCAGGATTGTATCTCTGTCTAACAAGCGAAGGTGGCCAATATTAGTCAGTTATGCTCGTAGCATAGTGTGAGTCTATAGAGTAGAAGCCTTCTGTTTCTTCTTTCACCTCCTCATCCTTTTCCTTCTCTTCTGTCTGGATCTTTCCTGCCTCAGAAGATGGTGCTCCAGCGTTTGGGTGGAGAACGGGATCTGCTTTCTCCCTGCAAGTGAAGAGAGATGCAAGTGGACGATTGTTATAGCCAATTCTTTTTTCAAAGTCTTAATTTGCCTAGGCAGAAGAGGAAATAACAAGACGAGGCCCTATAGGAAGACATATGAGACATCTGGACCATCATTTGCCCTGCTAGTTTGGAGAGTACTCCAGGATTATGGAAGAACTTGAGTGGGGGAAGAAGAAATTACACAAATATTACTTTGATCACCTGCTTTATATGAATCAAGACAGTAAGGCTATTTTAGAGCTGTTCAATGTTCTGTTCTGTTTCACGAGGCGAGATGAGAGTACAGGCACAGGTTGATCTTTGCATGTGGGAAGATTGTCAGGGGAAATATGCAGGAAAAAAGAAATCCATTAGCGGTTGAGGTAGATCTAGATATTATGTAAACCCACATGACGTTGTAAGTTTTCAAACTGAAGGAAAGATGAAAGGAGAAATAAAGGAGAGACAAAGGAGCTGACATTTGTGGTTTTAGTACTGGTACATGCAAATGAATTTAGAAAAAAATAGAGTATATATGATCCCAATCAGAGCTTTAGCTGTATGACACATACTACACATAATAATACACAAATTTAAATATAGCTTGACAGACTTTATTACAAAAACTGTGTGGCTGTGACTATGAAACGAAAACAATGATAATACAACACGACATGGTCACGAAAAATCACTCACATGGACTGTGGAAACACAAGGGAACTAAATACTAACAATGATTACCATGTAATGAGACTGCAGGGCTGCACAATGGCGTGACATAACTGGGGCTGGAGACATGACATAAACAAGACACACGCAGAATGTAAATAAACAGAGCACATGGAGACAAGATGGCACATGGATAAACGTAAACAAACAAGGCACGTAGACATAGGCAGGGCCAGGGATGCTGCAGATGGTGGGAGTGTTACACATATATGTAACATATGTAGCAGCATAAAGTTTAGAAAAGCAGCTTGATACCAAAAGGCCAGCAAGACATCGACCCCCAATTGCTCCATCGGCACCGCAGATGATGGGGCTGCCCACCACTCAGGGCACATATGTTAACTGCCCAGTGTCCTAAATAACTTACATACTGTTTTCCTAAGACATTCACACAATTCTGCATATGATTCGACTCACTCTAGTGAGCTAGTCATACAGTAAAGCAACTCGTTATCATAAGAAGAAGAAGAAGAAGAAGAAGAAGAAGAAGGGAGAAAGAACTATGAAGGTGATGGTGTTAGGCTGCTATAAGATTTGCCTGAATCTACTGGCATAAATTTGAAAATGCATGATGATGAAATGTTGATGACATGCAAGACTTCTAACAGTCAGATATAGCAACTCCAGCACATCTTTGCATCATCTGAATTTGCAGTAAATGTAAAGCTTCTTTTGTTACTTTTCTAAGTATTGAGCTCAATTTGGAGTTCAGTTAAAACTCCACAAACAATTACACTACATGCATCATACTGTACTGGAACCTTTTCTTGCAATTTAGATTTCAAAACAATGTTGGCAACTAGGCTACAGTCGGTTTACCTAATGACATCCTTATAGCATATTCATTTGTGTTCATAATTTAATTCAAAAAAGTAAACTTGATATTGTATGAATAGAAATTTACTCAAACTCAAAATAAAATATTCCAATAATCTGAGGTTCTGGAATTTTGATTTTCATGAACTATAATCAACAGTATAACAAACAAACACAAAAAGGCTTCAAATAACACTTTTTGTTTAATGAATATAAAATGTCTGTATACCTTTTTGAATAAAATGATCTTTTTCACAAAATTCCAATTTTTTATTTTATTAATTATTTAATTTATTTATTTTACCTGATTTTCACAGCAATGTGTTTGGTAGCTGTTCATTGACTCTCCCTATCACTTGTAATGTCTCTGACTCTAGGAGGGTGTAGACTAGCACAGGCCTCCTCTGATGCATGTGAAGTCAAGCTCCGCCTCTTTTCTAACTGCTGCTGATACATCCCCGCCAGGCAGCCAACGGAGGAAAGCGCAGGGTCCCAGTTCTGATGTATCGCCTGGCAGATGCCTGAGCCAGCCAACATTACTTAGTGCCATCTTACCAACCCAGAGAGAGCATGGCCAATTTTGCCCTCTCAGGCCGCAGCTGCCAATGGCAAGCAACATGAAGTTGCGATATCTTTAGTCTGTGGTAGACTCACTTTGGCTCTGCCTTTGTTACCGAGCAAAGCTTCTGCTTTTTCAAAACATAAACTTAATTCTTAATTCTAATATGAGCATTTGAGGATGACAATAATAACCAATTGTAGTGGGACCAAATTCTCAGTTTTGAGCACTGAAGGTGATTTAAATATTGTCAAACACTGAGAATATGTCAACTGAGATATTACCATGTTGGAGAGGGTCTCTATGTTGACAAATTAGTCTGTATAAACACACTGAGTAAACGTCAATGAGAAATTCATGTTGATGTGATAAATTAAATTCGAGTGGAAATGATGTTCATTTGTATTAGATTAATAGCGTCAAGCGGGTTAAAAAAGTCAAGCAAAGAAACATTTAAAAAACCTTCCCAGTTTATGAGAAGGGTACGGAGCCCCTAAAGGGACATGGTGTTTTTTGTTTTTTTTTTAGATTACAGGGATCCAATTTTTTATTTTTTGTTTACTGTCTGGTACAATCAGGTGAGCACCAGATACTATTAGGTGAGCACCTGAAACTATCTAGTGCTCACCTGTTAGTATCAGGTGCTCACCTGATACTATTGTGTGCTCACCTGATACTATTGGGTGCTCACCTGATAGTATCAGGTGCTCACCTGATAGTACCAGATAGTAAACCAAAAAAAAAAAAAACATCCCTATAATCTGGAAAAAAAATGCATCAAGTCCCTTCAGGGGCTCCGTAGAAGGGCCCCAAATTGATTAATTTTGAATAAAATAATAATAATTCATATATTTAGAAGACATTTTGAGATGTCTAAGCATTACATTTAAAAAGATTAATGCTTTAAATTTTCTTAATACAAATGTGTGCTTCATAAATACTTTTTGTTATATTAGCCAAATTATTGCCAAAATAAATAAATATAATAAGTTTTTTTTTACTACAGTGGGTCCTAAAAGTCTAAGACAAGTGATTCTTCAGTTATTATTGTAATTTATGGCAAAGCCCTACATGCGAATAGGAAAATTTTTAAAGCAA